>JAQGAV010000182.1:0-42734 GCA_034691345.1 Phasmarhabditis papillosa
TCGCCGTCGCCGTCGCCCCCGACGTCGCTGACGCCGTCGCCGTCGCCGTCAAGGTTATGCACACCTCGCCGTCGCCGTCGCCGCCGCCGTCGAGGTTATGCACACTACTTTATATAAAATGAATGTAATCGGTCGACATGGTGCGCGTTTTCTCCAAAAGTACATTAATTTTTTAATGTAAAACACAAGGTGCCTCGCTCATGCTACCGCGCTGGAAACCTATGTTTTGAGATATACTATAATTTACTTTAGGGTGCCGATGGAGTATCGGATGTGCTTCAGATTCTCCAGAAGGAATTTCTACACACAATGCAGTTATCGGGTGAGATCATACTTGTATGAAAATAATGTCGGCTTTAAAAGTCGGCTAAAAGTCTAAAAGTCTTACTAACTGTATGTTTCCACCGAGGGGCGGTAATGGGCCGGACATTGGGGGGCAAGTGGTGAAAATGTTTTGTCCCGGCCCGGGCCAAACTGTCCAAATCTTGGGACGGCCGGAGAAATTCCCACCCTTGTTCCCATTTGTTTCATTTCTTTGAACTGATAAAGGAAGAGGATAGGGTATAGGTGAGTTTTTTGAGTTAGGTAAAGTATAGTCAGCGCCGAGAGTAATAATGGAGTGTCACTTGCATATTTTTAGGATTATTAACACCTCAAGGGCAGGCAAATTGCACGCGCGTACTTGCAAAGTTCAATAGTGAATGGAGAGTAGCCGCCAGATGTTGGCGTAGTTCTCGCAAAAGGGGCTCAGACGAGTGTTGAATTCTTTACACTCCATCTTTACTCTTGGGGCTAACTATAGCCAAGTAGAAAGATCCCTTACATTTAGTCTTAGTAGCTTCACAACACCAATCCCTCTTTCCAGGCTGTTCTTCCATTACGCAAATGCAGTCCGACCGTAACCTTGTGGTTCACAAGAGCTATTTTTCCAAACTCTAAACCTTTATTCTATTTTCTAGTTCTATTAAACTATTTGAATATAATAAACATATTTATTTATTTCAAATACGCACAGGCAGATGGAAATGCTTTCTTTATTAGATAAATTCTTTCTACTTTAACGGTATAGTTACAGCATCTTTAGTACTTCCTTCAATGCTACTGCCATTCGTTACAGTTCTACCTGGATCTGTAGTTGTAGTTACGGAGCTGGCCGTTGTTTCATCCTTCCCTTAGAATTGGGAATTGGAAAGGAATAGGTAGAAATTATTAGTATAAATATTTAATAGGGTAGAATAAACAATAAATAATAATAAGACCAGTTAGCTGTCTCTGCAATAGATAGAAAAGTGAAGTTAGATGACTCACAAGAATAACATTACAATTACTTAACATTCTTATTGAAACCTGACTCAAAAGGTAAGTGGGGGCAAAGTTGATGTCTCGTCTTTAGTCGAGTTGTCATTCAAAGGGGGATTCTCGGGATCTTCTTCAGCTACATCATTAGCCGCAGCATCTTCGGTAACTTTCGCCATCGAATGACGACTCTCGATTTCATCCAATATTCCTTGTTGCCTTCCGTAGCGGGCTTCCGCTTCTTTTTCTTCTTTTCTAGCAGCATTCGCGGCGCTAAAAATGGCATTATCTTTGCGGAAATTTTGGAGACAGGGTCGGTTTGGAGTGAGCTACGAAGCGGCCCGTGAAATTCCCAGCCCTGGCGAATCTGGAAGCTCAGAATCACTTGGGAATCACATAAGAGAAGCTGAGGATCTGTAGCTTTAAGTAAAACACAGTGTTCTTGACACGTTCTTAAGAAAAATTGATCAATAATTACTATACAGGAAACGGAATCTCTTTTATTACTTTTCGATTAAGATCCGGGTCCGGAATGATATTCACACAGCCCTGTTGAATGTAAGACCTTTTAAACGAATGTGTTCAATTTAAACAGTACTCATCGAATGTTTAGTTCAAAAAACGTTATTGTTTGTGCCGAAAAAGACGTTTAAAACATCAAACAGCCCGCTTTTCTTTATTACGGAGCTATCGGAAATGCCTAATGATTGCCCCTAAACTCACTAATACTTCTTCAAAGCATTGAGAATATTTTCCTCTTCTCTTGCTTTCGTTGATTCCAAGAGACTAGTTCCACCTAATTCCTTATCGAAAGATGTACACATCTCAGTTTGGCAACAGAAGGTATGCCAGTTATCATCATTTGAGTATATATACGGATCCTAAAATCAAACGTTACAATTACGGTGCGCTATTTATTTTTGCCCATAGTCCGTCACTGATCGTAGCTTGATGAATACCGATTTCTTCGAGTAGCTCTGTCCGGTCCGCGGATCGCCCGCCGGCAGCTTGAGAACATGGTTGCAGCGGTCTCAGTGCTTTTTAGCCAGTATTGCTCTCACAAATATAAAACCAGTTCCAAAGAGAATTCCAATAAAAAGAATCGTCAAAAACTGTTCACCGGTGAATTGATTCTCTTTGTTGGGAGTCTTGCGCAAAAAATTGCACAAACTGTTTGAGACAGGGCTGCATAGGGGCCGGCCCGTGGAATTCAAGGGCAGGTTCAACAAAAAACTGCTCGTTTGTGCTTCTCGTTAAACTTACACAAAGTTCATTTAAGTCATCCTTATCAGCGCATCCGTGATATAGTGTCATGTACTCGCCGGTATGGTAGGTAAATTCTCTGAAAGTATGGTGATATTGCGAAAAACTACTTTTACGACCAGCTCGGTTAGCAGCGCCTAATTAATAAACAAGTCGATGGTTCAAGAGGGAGTGGTGTGAATGGGCCGGCACGGGCCATAACGAAATATGTTCCAAAAAGTCCAAATTTCCACAGTTTCAGGATATGTTCAATAAAAATGTTTCAAAGCAAACAAATTGTTTGTGAGGAAAATGTTTTTTATGTTGCACTTACGAAAAGCATCCAGTAATTGCATTGCACGTCTTGAAAGGGATAATGTCATGCACATAATATTTGCCGGTCTTTGTATCGCTTTGAAGAGTGTACCCACCTAAAAACATCTCTTTATACCAGTTACGGAATTCCAACTGGTTTATTGATAATTATCTTTTATATTACTATCCAGGTCATCACAAATTATTTTACGTTTATATTGACGGACCATCCAACAAACTGTTTACAGAATTTGTCATCATCAATTAATTGTGGGGGACTTCAAAAACAATATTTAACGATATTTAACGTTTATTCTCTTTAAAAATAAATTTGGGAAACATCTGGTGAAATACCTTCTTCGCATAGAAGAGCAAAAATCGAATAGAAGAGAGAAACAAAAACCAGAAACGTTTTCATCGTTCCACCAGCCGGAATATAGATTCAAATGTTGAATGATATATTTCCTATGCAATGGAGCAATTTGAATCAGACTGGTATATCCCGATATTCCAGTATCCATGTATGATTTCGAAAATTCCGGAAGCTATGAGATCTTAGAACTTCAGAGAAGCCATAAATTGGGTAGTGTCCGGTGTTTACGTAGCCCCGCCCATTGAACAGCAACCGAGTTGTGCTGAGTGGTTGAAATTTTTCTAATTATTAATTTGAAACTTAATTTTATTAATTTATCATTATTTATCATTATTCAGTGAAGAAGAGACCTTTTTCAAAGTGATGGGAAGTAACCGGATAACCGGTACTACATGAAGTAGCTCTGTTTACTGCTGTGGCGTCCCCATACAATAGTGATATTTTGTTTTCTTTGATTTAGAAAGGTTACACTTCTCACATTGGGTTATCTATTATTTATTTTTTACTCTTCCACCGAGTTATAATGAATTTCTTTATTTGTTGTCTTTAGATGCTGTCTCGATTGGGCACTCGGCAAGTTAAGCCGTACTCCAGTCTCGCTGAGAAGCTGCGACAAGCAGCGGTAGGAGAAGCCGGAGACTCGAAGGCTTCTATCCAGCGAGCTACGGTTGCTGAAACTGATGAATCGGTAAATGGATTGTTGTTTCGATGTTTTATTTTATGTCCTTTGTTTCAGGGCGAAGCCTTCAGAGATCTCTACGTGATGCCCAAGAGAAAACTACGAGGACAAATGCAAATCGAACAGGCGACAGGCCGAACCAAAGCGATTGTAAGGTACGTTATCGTTTTGATTATGTTGTAATTTATTTGTCTTCTCAGAAGTCGTCTTGATATCAACGACCGATTGGCGGTCCGTAGCGACAGAAGCAGGGAAATGCAGACCGATCAGGTAATCACTGCATCCAAGGAAGGGAAGACCTTTATACCATTCTGGAAGTATATCTATTGAAGTAGCGTATTTATGTTCAACATGTTATTTTCTTGGTGATACCTGATATCAGCTTTATGGGATTCACCGACTTTTCGGAAATTACTGTTGAAGTCTGTATCGATAGTTCCCTTACTTTGTTTGGTATATATTTTGGCGAATTTATTTTTGCTAGGTTTCTAATACTACTACGAAATGGCTAGAACACAGTTCACTGAAGCTTGAAATATATTTGTTTTTTATAGGAGTGGTCATCTGTTTGGCCATCTGCAAAAACCTTCAATGCCTCCGTCGTTCCATTGCCAGTGAGAATGGGAACTCGGCCGGATCCCGACAAGAGAGCTCCATTCAAGAAGCATGTAAGCTAACACCGTATAATTTTGAAATATCTATTTATTTAGGGTAACCTCGAGCTGGTGAAGATACCCAATTTCCTGCATTTAACGCCAGCAGCCATTGAGAAACACTGCGAAGCAATAAAAAGTTAGTATTGGTGTTGTTCTTATTGTAAGGCTTTACTTAGAGTTTTGTACGGAGTATCCTCCTGAGCTCAAGAAGGATGCATCGCTATTGGATGAGGAATTTCCTCTTTCGGTCACCTATAACACATATGTTCATCAAGGAACGAATATCCGTGATAACCGATCAAGAGTTATCACCATGCGGGTAAGATATGTTGAACATGCACATAAGTGGGTCATCCGAAGCATTTTTTAGCAATCAATGACGTAAATCGCTTTGCGTTATATGTGCTCTGTGAGCCCCATTAATTTCATTCCGCTTTAAAAACAATTTAAGTTGGTTTCGAAATGACGACTTTTTCTTGTGATTAGCATACAACTTTTTGGAACAATATCTCTTATCTATGTGATCAGAAACTGTCACACTATTTCATTTTTATGTTGTAGATTTTTTTTTAGTTAAAACTCTCTTCCCTGAACCTGGAATCGACCGCTCGCGAAAAGATCATCCGATTGGCCGGTGATAAATACAATGAACCAAAAGATGAGCTCACAATAGTTACAGACAGGTATATCTGCTGACAAAAAATGGTCTGGTAATCTATTACTTGAGGTGTCTCACCAGAAAACAAAACTTCGACTATGCCAATTATCTTCTGACTGTCTTATACCACGAGAGTAAGGTTAGTTGTGCTTTTTTGTTGAATATGTTTATACTTCTCATTTAGAAAGTAGAACCATGGGAAGAGCTGAAGGAAAGACAGGATAGCCTTAAAGTGGATTTCGAAGGATCAAAATGTCAAACGGAATTGCTGTCAACTGTACAAAAAGCTTTAGAAAACGATTCTCTGGTAAGCTAATAAAATAATTGTTTGCATTGAATATTGACATTTAGAAACCAGTGATTCGTAATGGAGAGGATTTGGCATCAAATCCGAAAATTAAAGAATTTGCAGTCATGTGGAATCACTATAAAAATACAGTGAGTTTACTATTCCCTTGTAGATTTATTCATTTTCTTTTTAGGAAGAGACTCCGGAATCAGCCAGAGAATATGGAAGGAAGATCAAGGAATTATTAGGAATACAAAGACGCCAGCCCACCGCCGCTCAGTAATTTTTCGTTAGTTGTTCATAGTTGTTGTTGATTTTTTGATTATATTTATGGCAATAAACATTTCTAGAAGGACACTCTTCATTGTCAAGGCAGAATAGCACGTGGTAGTTATCACAGAACATAGTACTAAGTATTGCACGAATTTCAAAGCGTAGTAAAGTAATGTTATATAAGTTGGGTTTAGATTATGCGTATTCGTATTACTATTATCACTATCGATACTCCGTAATGGCATGTAAATAATTCATAATTTGTTGCCCAGACGATATTTAAACTAAGCGAGCAACAAATTATGAACTGGTTATGTATTTAAAATGCTATATATATATATAAGTTAAATTATAGAGAAGTTGGTTTGTTGGTGGTGCTTTTGCTCTTCAACTTCTCTTCGTACTCCTGTATTCGCAGCTCGAGTTGTATTCGTATCTGCGCTAGGAATGCTCGCTCCTTATCGAGTTCAGCATTTTGCTTACGTAGTGCTGAAATGGTATATGTGAGTGATACCTTGACAATAGTCAGTTAATAATTAGTGAGATGCTGACGATGGTTTGATTTACTTCTACTGGAACAGTATTTTCTGGTGCACGTTAATTCTAAAATTGCTAGATTTTTCGATTCTGTTGAATTAAGTATTTGGCCAGGTAACGACTGTGACATGGGTATTTTTCCGTTGCATATCGTGTTATTGTTTGAATACTATTTGAACAAATATTAGTAGTATAACCTACCTGATTAGGAAGTTTTTATTTATGTTATTTCCATTGCTATGAGTACTTACCTAAGCATCGTTGCTCCCATCGGTCAATGCCGTTCATTGACGAAGCCGACATTTCATCACCCAGGAGGTCGTCGATTTTACCACCTAATCGTAAGTTTATAAATTGTTATCCAGTTTGGCTTCAATCCATGATCAAATTGGTATTTTTGGAGCATATGAATATGTTGTTAAGTACTGTCCAGGACGTGAAAATGGACTGTTTTTTTTTTTGAATAACTTGACGGTTTGTGATAAACAAGAATATTTCAAAAACAATTCGTTAATTGGTTCGGTGATCGTAAAATTACAAAAGTCGATATTTATATTATTACGGGAATCCCAGGGAGCAGAACTGACTAAGGCAGAACCGGTCAAAAAACGAATTTTGGCGTAGACGATTGCAAAAATGCTCATGGTCAATGCAAAATAGGTCTGTTTTCTGGGAGTACGTACTAAATTATATTTTCATACCTATAGACTGCATAAACTGTTCCAACACTTCTTTATCCACAACTTCTCGCTCCGTCTGCGTTTCGATTGTTCTTCTCTGTGGTGGAGACGGTGTCGGAGGAGAAATTCGTTGTGGAACTGGAGGCGGAGCCAGCGGTGTGGAACCTGCAAGAAATAGTTTACTATAGTGAAACTGATCCGGTTTTAGTGAATATCCCAACGAAAAAGGGAACTCCTATAAATCAGAACTGTTTTGAAGTGAGAATTTTTCCAACGCCTTTAAAATAGTTCCGTTTTGGACCGTTCTGTTGTCTGAGAGTGCACGGGAAGGAGCCGTCGAAGAAGTGAGGAAGGATTTTACATGTATGAAACTAACCGGAAACGGAAGTTTTAGCCAGGGGTCTTGGAGCAGGCGGAGGTGCAATCAGGGGTTGTGAGGTCATGGCAGATGAGTCGGAATCCCGTCTACAGGGACCGGCGAATTGAATACTGAAATATGAAGAATTAAGCTAAAGAATGTTTGAAGCAGTTGTTAATAGTTTCAACATGGGTCACTAATCTTAAATCGCTTAACATAACTTACAAATTTAATAACATAATTTAACAGTTGAAGCAAAAGTTTAATATATCTAGAAAATCGAAAAAAGCGGATGTTTTTCCGACAAAAGCTACATTTTTATACTAATTCGGCTACGCTGAATCTAATAGAAAAGTATATTTTCCAAAATGTTGCATGCTAGAACAAATATATAAATTACATTTTGATCACGGAAGCAAGATTCTAGGTTGTTGTTTGCTTCAACATTAAATTGTAAACGTGGATTAGCTCACCATTGCTGTGGAAGTACAGTCTTTAAATCCAGACTGGCGCTTCTGCCGTGTCCTTTCTGAGCAGGCCGCGGTGGAGGTTGCGGAGGCGGACCAGAAGGGCTTTTTAGGGAGAGGAGCGGAACGGCGGCGGATACTGGAATCATAGAGTCAGGGAATTGGAATTTAGCGGGACGGCCCGGGCCAGGACCGTAAATCTGATGAGCCGATCCGACCAGGAACGGAATTTTCACATGTTGGCCCATTTCAAAGAGTGTTTGAATAATCCATTGCATAGTCGGATTCTTGTCGGATATTGTGAAAAAGTGCCGAAAGTATGAACGATATATTCGAGTTACTCTGTTTGCAAAACTGGGAATGGTCCGAAATATATGGCGGTTTGAAAATAGGCCAGCTTAGGTCCAAAGAAGGTGTAAAAAGAAGAATTTTAACATTTTTTGTTGCTGCGACAGAAGTGTCAGTTTTGAGAAAAGGGGCCCAAATTTCGTCGTTTTTATACTGTTGCTTGTAAGAAGTAGTAAGTACCCTACTTTTATTGAAGTTATGTTGCTTACCTTTTATGGCCGTTGGTCGGCTATCTACAAGAAGTGGAGGTACATCCGAGAACTGTGCTAGAGAAATACTGTTCTAAAAGATAATAGTTTACTTTTTCATGAAATTTGCTTTCACCGGTGTTTGTACTGCTTCCACCGGAGCCGCGTCGACGACGTCGAACTTATCCCAGGAGCTTACGGTGCTGCCTTCTGAAACAGAAATTTTTACTCTTAGGTCCCCAATGGAATTGGAAAGAACTAGATCTTCTGAACACCTAATATAATCTGTTACAGAAATAAGAAGGAATTCCGCATACTGCAGCCTAAGTTTTGAAAGATACTATATGTACTAGACTATATGACTGAGCAATCGTCAACATTTTTAAACAGGCTCGCTATTGAACCAAACCGTTTTGAAAAATTCAGTTGAAATAAAGAATCGGTGGACTCTCTGGATATAAAGAAGCTTGAGTTATATCTTAACTCACTAGTTGATCCTGATGAAGTAGCATTTCCATTAACAGCAGGGCTAATCTGACCAAGAGTCTGCGAACTAGACCTAGAGGGCATTCGAGCCGGACGGACGTGTTGAGGAAGGATTGGAGGAATGGGGACTTCACCCTGCAAGAAACAAGGATGAGCAAGGAAAACACACTTGAATAATCTTTGTAAATAAGTTGTATCCAAAGTCCGAATATAACAAAACAAGATTTTGAACCAACAGAATCAGGGACAATTGGAAAATAGATTCTGCCTCAAGAGCTAGACTTTCAGCACAGTATCCTGGGGAGAGGCTATGTTAATAAAAATGAATGCACTTTTGAGAAAAGGCTCCCAATACGTCGATGTTCCATTTTTATATAACATCGCTGCTCCACAGTACACTACGCGGTTAACCTAGATCTTGATACATACTATAAACATTACTTAAAAACGCACTTTTACTCGTAGTACAATGAGGTGCATAGCCATACAGAACTCATTCAAATCAAGCCATCCATCTTCGTTCACGTCGGAAAGTGACCAAATCCTGAACAAAGGAACTTACTAAAGGAAGTATTGAAAATCTTGACAACTACTCGAAATCATGCTTGTATACAAAGAGTATCAAGGCCTTTTAACTTTTAGTTTGATCGACATCAGGGATCCACGGATCTGAGTCCGGATCTAGATTGGGGTCCAGATGCAGCACTTCTTGGCTCCAGATCAGGATCCGGCGTGGAAAAATGTACATATTTGAATTTGTATGACGAAAAACAGTGATCGGCGCAGCCCTGGTGGATATGCGTGAAATGTTAGGGAAAAGATATCCATGTACTCTGGTTTTAGGAGGATTATCATTTATCGTATTTTATAGTATGCCTTACCTCGAAAGAGAGTCCGTGTCGAGACCGCTCTTCTTAAAGAACTCTACAACCTGAGGGTCGGCTCCATTAACAGCTCCTTTATCGTAATCGGAGAGAACTCCCTGGAAGAAAACAAATTGTTAAAACTAGAAAATGGCTTGTAACGATAAAATCAATTATTACAGTTGAAGTTATTACATTTATATATGACAAGGACAAGACGTCCACTGGCTGTAGCATAGAAACGTCCGGGTGGGTGCCCGGGCAGTTTTTAGCTGCCCAAACAGTTGCGGATTGTTTCCCGGGTAGGATAAAAATTGTCCGGTCACCCACCCGGCCTTTTCTATGCTACGGCCATAGGACACTATCCCGTTAGCAACGGCCTTGTGGATAAACATATGAAAATCGTTGGATTGGGAGCCTTTTCTTCAAGAATACATTCAATGTTTATATAAGCTGTTGGTACAGACTATTATTATTATTAATCCTTTTGTAAAGAATAGGCTAACCTGAGTTGTCTTCAACAAATGTCTGAAGCATTTCGTGTAGTATTCCCGTTGCGACTCTGTTATTTTAAATAACGAATCTTCTCTAAAATCAATCGATAATTATGTTACATTATTTTAATTCCGCCTACCCGGGACAGTCGGAGAACACCTTTCCCCTCCTGGGCGAGGATATTATATTCTGAACCGTCTTCTCGAAATCTCCGTTTGCAAAAATCTGTCGTCTGTCCTCATTTTCTGATGTCATCAAGTTTCCTAAAAATAGTGCTGCCAAATGTTTCAAAACAGAGATTTTATCAGAATTTTGCAGAGAAATATAAGCTAAATTAAAGTAAATAAAAGGTTGTGGGTGGTGGTTGACAAACAAAGTCGCCGTAGCTATAAATAGGAGCCGTGGTGTAAAAGGGCAGTGGCCGGCCCACCAAGCATGTCTCAATCTAGTAACCTAATGGCTAACGCAGCGGCCTCATATTCTGAGGGTCGTGGGCTCGACCCCCGTATATGCTGGATTGGCACTCCAGTACCGGGGAGTGATTATTGAGTGATGTTTTTTTTATGAAAACACGCAAGACAAATGTTTTATGTTCCAGCTTACTAATTCGAGCTACTTCGCTATGTCAGTTTGAAACTTGAAAGTTCTTTAGGTTATTAAAAGACCCATATAGGACTTGGTAAAGTCTAGCTTCTTCTTCTATAATCTTCTATAATCCAGTTTGTTCGGGTTATATGTGGCCGTTTAAATACCTAACAGCTCCGTTATTCAACATAAAAGCCGGTATCAACTTTGATTGTTTTGATTTACTTTTTTCCAACCGGAAAATATTACAAATAGCATCCCAAGCATGGTTTAATAAACACTTATCCCGTTACTATTCTCGATCAGTTAAACAGTTACGCGATAATCCGGGGAATATATCAAGTAGTATAGGAGTAGTTTAGTTTTAGTTTAGTTAGTTATAACTTAAACAATAAGAATTATTATTGTAAACTTATAAATAAACTTTAGATGTTTCATGTAGAGATGTAAAGAGGCCATTTTAACCGAACGATGCGCGAAGTCCGAGCCTTCCGCTTCTGTTCTCAGTTATTCCACCAGATAATGAAATTGTATCGAAAACACCGGTATGAGAAAAATGCAAGTTTAATGTGGAAACAGCTGGTAATATAGCATCGGCATATGTAACTACATTGTCATTTCAAGTAATACTTAAATACATATAGCCAATTACAAGGGCTAAGGTGGGTTTTTAACGCCGTAGTCTAGAGAAAAGCGAAGTGAAATGGTAAATTAATGAATATACTTTTGATGAAGAGGTTCCCAATACCGATTTTATATTCTTTTTTAAATAACATCGCTACTTCCCGAGGTTATATGATGGTAATGTAGCTCATGTCACAGAGTATATATAGTCCATAACAACAAAAGAACAAAGCAAAAAGAAGCCTAAGTATACCACCGCGCTCTGAGGTCTTTTGTTTGTTATCGACTATATAAGTGAGAGGCTACAGATAATTTGCCTTGGTTATTCGAAATGCTATGGACAAATGTTCCAACTCCCTGTTTTCGAATTTCGCAATCATTTAAACGGTGGAGCCAATAACCTACTGAGTAGCCGGAAGCTCCTGTGTCCTGGGCATGTAACAGCTTACAAATTAAAGGCGTACAGTAATCGGTACTGTAACTCGCTAAACTTTTGAATTTCAACATAAAATAAAAAGTTTATTAGAGAAAAACACCATAAAAAGTATTTGTTTAGTTTTATTAGTTATAAGACGTCATTTGTTTTTGTTTGCTCGTGATAAGGTGACTCGATATTTCGCCTATTTTGAATAGTCGTCGGTTCATTAAACGAGTTTTCTCAATAGTAATCTTTATATTTTGAAGAAATGGATGAAGAATCCAGTGTGGATTCATTATCCGTGAAGACAGGTCAGTAGATACAATAGATGTACCTAGAGATTAAAATTCAAAGGTCCGGATGAAAATTGTTCCTCTCTGAGGGTTCTTCCTGACCTCCTGAGAAGTTGCGAGATAGTCTAGCGGATATCCTGCTGTGACCCTCGGTAATGGGCCCGACATGGGCCAGTTTCTGACCCGGCTTAGGTTCTGGACTGTAATTTAAAAAAAGAATAAAATAAGTGCTAAGTTGATCATTTGTCATATTTTAGTATTTACTAGCAATACTATTGACATACTTAGAAACATTGTAAGTAAAATATTTCCCAAATCGTTCATCTAGAAGTCCTAAAATCTCGGTCGATGCGTCCAAGGTCGGGCGCGGATCTTGCCCATTTCCAAACGTGACCAATTTTTTTAGCATGCTGCAAACGTTTTTCTAGTCGTAAAAGAGTATATTTTCACATAAAACAAAGCTTACTAATGCTAAACAACTATAATAAACTATTTGTTTACAATGGCAGGGCAATAAGGCATTTTATAATAGGTTCTTTTGATAAGACAAGTATATTTTCCCGCTTTTCATCTATTATCAGAAAACGGAAAATTCATTCCTTGTAGAAATGGAGAAAGACTGTCAGGAAGAATTGTTGTCAGTCTTGAAAGGTACACTAACTGTGAATACGATTTTAAAAGTTGTCGAGCGGGGCAGCTCTTCGCGGTCGAGCCTAGCCGTTAATTTTTAGGAAGTAGTGAACTACCGGTTGAACAAGTCACCACTTGACCATCCGGGCTCGGCGCTTATTGATACCGAAGGCCAAAAGTCAGATCTATCTGCCAGCTCCAAGTTTTAGACATAGCCGAGTACTCAGATTTTTCACACTTTAATTAAAAGTTGTCTTTACCAAAATACATCACCTAAAAGATCGTAGAACTTATTTAAAAACTTAAAAATATTTCTCCTTCATCGAAGTAAAACTGTTTCAGATGATAGTTTGGCTGCTTCGGACGCCCGCGTCGACATAAAACGTAAATTCCAAAACTTGTATGGATTTATACTGCTAGCTACTGTATTCACTGTATTCGGTTTTGTAACTCCAGGTATTATCATTTGTTTTTATTTACAAAAACATTTCATTTTTAGGCTGGGCAGTAAAACTTGATAACTTCAATGCACCTGAGTACAAGGGGTTTAACTTTTCCGTAAGTTGATTCCCTTTTCGAGCTTTAATATAGTCAGCAGAGTTTTTGAGAGCTCTATCATGTGCGGAGAAGCAGTGTTCGATTAGAATAAATAAATGGCTTTTCCATTCATTTTTATAGAACACCTATGCTCCGGAGTATAATACTCTGGAGGAGGCCTAGCTCCTGCTACGGACTATAGTTCATGCAAGACGCTATACTTTAGATAAACGCTGTTTCCATTGCAACTTCGCTATTGACAAGTATTGCTATAGTGGCGGGAGCCTGTTTTCTTGTGGTAGCTTATGTAAAAAGGTACTGCCCCCAAAGAGTTTATAATAAAAATAATTGATCTATGTATGTAATGTTAAGATTCAAATTTTAAGAACAAGAGCTAGAGATACATATAGATGTATTCAATAATAACAATGGAGTGTTTCATGCGCTTTTAAAGTATTTTCAACATTCAACACCGCGCATACCTGCAAAAAGAACTTCGACAAAACCCGAATTTTTAACAATCAATTATTATGTTCGGCTCTGACATTGAGTATATCTACAGGTTAACTCATTCCTATCCTTTGCTTGCGAGGTCGACTGTAATAGCAACAGGGAGTTACAGTACCTGCTAGTTGGGTACTGTAACTAACTCATTGGGAGAAGGGGTGTCTGGCGGTCCGAAGTCCCACAAAATTTTGCATATGTCCAATACCAAAAACCAAAAAAACGTATAAACTGTTTTCATGCAAATTTAAGAAATTATTCCGAATCTACTACAATTTTTAACCCAAAAAAAGTTTTTCTTGAAAAATTCTCGAATTGACTTTAGCGTGCCCAGCTAACAACCGGGCTGGAATCGATACGTTCAAATAAACGCAAAAAAATTATAAAGAAAAGTTTACTTCCCAACTCCCTCTACCCGACTCCCGTATCAGAACGAAACCGCAGTTTGAAGGGATCGCCTTCGGGTTGTATTGGTTTGGTTAGTAAAATATGAACTGTTAGTTTTATATGACCCTAATAAACCATATATATATATACCATATACTACTGAATGTTCGATAAATCTATCTATTTTTAAGAACATGTAAAGTCAGTCCTGAAAAATAAATTAGAATTCAGTCTCCGTGGCGACTATTCTGTGTATCTGGGTATTCTTACTTCTACCTTTATGGCATTAATTCTAACTACTGTAGCTGTTATATGGCCAATTAGTTTAAGAAACTTAGAGGGCGGGGCATACAATTGTCGTAAGTAATACTAGTTTTTATATGATACATCGTATTAATATATTCCAAGAGGGTACAGTTGGGTTAGTTTAACAGTAAGCAAAGTAGCTAAGCATAGTATGGTCAGCGCCAAGAGTAATAATGGAGTGTAAATAATTCAACGCTCGTCTGAGCGCCTTTTGTGATTACCGCGCCAGCATCTGGCGGCTACTCTACGTTCAATATTGTACTTTGCAAGTACGAGCGTGCAATTTGCCTGCAAGTGCGGTGTTAAAACCCCTATGAATACGCAACCCTATTATTATTCTCGGCGCTGACTATATGTTAAGAAACTGAATTGCATCCGCCTTACTCCATGTACGCTATTGCAAAATTTCTTCCAACAAATTGATAATCGGGCAATTCAATAGTTGGAAAACAAGTGCGCACCATTTGACAATTTCAGAGGTGGTTATCCGGCCCGGTATGTCGAAAACTAGGCCGGTTTTTAAGGCAGGGTTTTCAGGAATTAATAAGCAATGCGGCCCGGCCTGGCTTGTTATTTTTGAGGCCACGCCGGGCCGACCGGATAACAACTTCTGGACATTTCCTACCAAATATTGCATTGATTAAGCCGAGTGCGATGCAGTCTAAATTATGTAAGAACTATAATACTACTTTCTATGTGAATACCAGTTAGATATAAACATTTTTGAGACTTATTAGGATAGATTCCTTATTTCATACTGTTAGGGTAACACATGGCCCACACTTGAAGTCAAACGAGTTATTTGCAGATTCAATATATTCGTCTGATGGTTATTCTTGCTTGGTATGTTTATCACATTGTTCGTCGCTTCTTATTAGGGGCCTTAGCTACAATTGTTACGTTAGCTACTCATTTCCATTAATCTTTCTAATAAATTTAAAACACGATCCTGTGCTGCCAAGTCACTAAATCCACAGAATCCACAATCATTTCCATTGAAGTTATTAAACTTCGCAAATCTTTAAATAACATGATATTGTTTGTTTGAAAATCCAGGTCGCATCGTGCTGGCCTTACCTGATGGTCGGCGTTACAAAATGTTGGATTCAAAATGATCAGAACTGCAACCCCGCTTATCGAATAAGACCGGCTCGATGGAGTCTAGGTTTTAAAACAGACTATATATAGCCGTAGAACAACCGATTTACTACATTCTTAGTTCTAATATTCAAGTTTAAACAAGTTTTTTACTTAAAAAGTATTTCTAGAATTTGTTTTATTTAGCCCGGCTACAGCTACTTCTTCATTTGCATTGCAACGGTTCTCTTGATTATCAGCATTATTGGAGTACGAAAGTTTTGAAAGCATAAAACTTTTATTAAAAAATCTGTTTATAATCTAAATATAAATATTTCAATAAAAGCACAATACTTTACATATTGCTAGTAGAGAAGTCTCTCACGATATGGAATTGCCCGCACATATTCATTTGGTGGCTAAAATTTTGAAAAATAATCGTTTGGTCTATTCTAGACTAGGTGGTAACTAAACAGGGAAGTGGGGTGTCTACATTGAATGCCGGGCTTTTTTGCGAAACAATAGTTTATTCCAAGAAGTTGTTGAAGTATCTTAGTTATACCAATCACCAGTGTTTGCAAACAATAAGTCAACAAAAGCCGCAAGGTAACTGTATTTCCTGTAAATGTATGATACACCACTACTCTAATACAGTTAAACACCCCAATACAAACAAAAACAACATTGATATGAATATTTATTGGTTATGCTGTTGCTGAGAGTGGAATGGTGATCGTTCCGTCTGGGGCGGCCGCAATTGCATTAAATGCAGCGGTGGCATCGGCGGCGTAGTCGGGGGCAGGTCCAAATTGAACAACCAGCTTGTCTTCTTTAGGAGGTCCAGCAGTGCGGGTGATCTCCAAGGCAGTTGAGGCTCCAGGGTCGACGAATGCGAAGGCCGGCTTCACCTTGTCCCATTTTCGGTACATGAATGTTCAAGTTTAGCTATTTACTAACATTTAGAAATTTATTCAAACAATTTTATTTCATAACTTGTTTTATATCTAAAGATATTAAAGTTCAATGTTGTCCTTCTGCGCTTTCTATTTTTCGTTTTTCTTAATCAGTTGGGTCTGAAATTTGGTATGGGGGTGAAAACTAAAGGAATAATAGGATTCTGAAAGATTGGCCACGAAATATGGAATTTGAACGTTTTATAGTCTCTCGAAATCTGCAAAGGAACTTCCTAAAACTTACAATTTGCAACCTCATCATGTTTGTGACGTCACTGGGCCATACCCACTCGACCAGTGCCAACGGCGTACAACAGGAGGCCTAATTGAATGAAATGACCTACTTTCTTTTGAGTTTTTAACATTTGTAGTGCTTATACAACTCAATGATTATTGCGATGCAAATTTGTTTGTTTGTTTGGTTGCCGGTGGCGTAATAGCCCACTAGGGGCATTACCATACTTAACCAGCGTACGCTGAACCGCCCTCATATTGTAGTATATAAAAACCCCAAAACACAAAATAATAAATGGTTAAATAAATAAAACAAAAGATTTAATTTTGATTACTTATATTATTTTAACATGTAACTTAACCCTTGGAGAGAGGCTAGACCTCATCGGGTAAAACTGCTCCTCGTGTTGTATTGTAATTAGTTAAGATAATAATATATGTTTATTATGCTATCTCTCGTTCTAAATAAACTGAGATTTAAAACAAATCTTTCTTATTTCAATGCGCTTACAGTAAATCTAAGTGTTACGTTTATAGTTAATAGTATCTTATTATTCCATCTTTGGAGACCTGTGATAGTATCTACTACACTGGGTTTCGGCCTTCTCTAAAAATGTTATACTTTATCTTTGTTTTCATTAATCTTGCACATAATGGTCGTGGAGACGCTCGGTGTTGGGGCCAAACCTGAGCTATCTAACCTCCGCAGCAGCGTGCTACGACATCAGGAGGAAAGGCTGACAACACGGAAACCTCACTGAGTTGCACCATACAAGAATATAGGAAAGCAGAGAAAAAAAGAACCTTTGGAGCGGCGTACGGTTAGATTTCGTGGCAGGACCCGTCATGTTTCGAAGACCGTCACCAATTGGCTTGAATTCGTGCGGCTACTTTGCAGCACATCCATTTCATTAAATCTTTTTTATAATTATTGTACATCTTGAATGGTTACAACATTTATTTATTTAATTTTTATGAAATATTTTAGAATGAACGTACTCTCGCTACCCGATGAAATGTTGGCTTCTGTGTTAAAATACAACAGTTTTGAGGATGTGACGGCAATTCGCAAAGTATCCTCTAAAATTGATTCAGTGGCTCGAAGATATGGTTTGGATAAAATGAAAGCAGAGAGTTTAAGGTTAGTTGAAATATTTTATATACTTATTTTAACTATAAATGAGAACTATTCACTCTAAGAGAACTAAGAGAACAAATGAGAACTTGATTATAAATACAAACTATATTCTTTTAGAATTGGTACTGATAAGAAAAAAGTATTGGTATCGATTGATGGACTGCAGTATAGAAAGCCTCTTTCATCGAGCCTCCTCGGCATTATAAAGCATTACTTTTCAAAAAAAAGTAAAATCCCAGAACATAGAAAGGATTTTACAAGGCCTCCTTCTGCGGACATTCTCGACACTTTAAAGTATTATTTTTCTAAAGTAAGTAGCTACTAGAATATATAGAATAACAAAACTGTAATTACTTCTAATAAAGAAAACAGAAACTGTGCACAACTAATTTTACTTCAGATCAGAGGAGTAAAACACTTGCACCTACAGATGAAGAACTTCACTGGGAAAAGAATGTCAATTTCCAGTGAAGTTGGAGAATTTCTTTTAGGAAATGATTGCAAGTGAGTATAAAAGAATATTGTATACTATTGTATTTATACATGTTCTACTATGTTTAACTTACTTATTAGAGATGGTCAGCTCGGCCCGAAGCCTGGTAGCCCTTTTTTTGACAGAATTTCTAGTTGTTTGAAGCAAATTACGTCAAAGTATTACGCTTGAATCCCGAAAACCCGTTTTTGCCTATGCCCGCGCTTGGTTAAAACGAGCCCAACCGCCCAACTCTATTATTTGATTTGATTTGATAGCTTGTATTTTCTAATAGAACCGAGATTTTGCGTTAATAATTGATTTTAAAGCCAAGTGTCAGTATTTATTTTACTATCTGAAGCACAACAACTTGCAGGATTGACCATCAGAGGTCAACATACATTATTTAACTTGTTGTAATTTATTTAAGAATCTGAAGCACATTTACTTTTAGGAATCTCACTACACTCCAAATGTCTTTTTGTGAAATATCTATTAATTTCGACACTATGAGGAATATCATGACTAAACTGAAGCCGAAGAATCTTGACATATATGCCACATTCACTGAATTTGAGTTCTCAGATGCAGTAAGTAACAATTAAATAAACAAATTTTTTAGTTTAATCAAGTAATATATAAAGAATAAGAACTAAAGAATATTAATTTTAGTTGATCGAAGGAATTCCATTTGATAGTCTTGCGTTATGTGAGGCGATAGTCGAGAAATCTCTGGGAATAAGTCTTCCTTATCTGACTAGGCTTTGTTCATTCAAAATACCCTCAACGTTAAGTTGCACAATATATAACTCAACGGTCTCAGACCTCATAATGTTTTTTGAGGTAAGTTTTGTGGTTTGGTATTTTACTAATTTATAGAATATAGGTTTATTTGTTAAATCTTTTTTCAGGGATGGACGAAAGAAATGCTGAACACTGTAAACTTCTGGAGAATTTCTGGAATTTCTAAGGAAACGATGTCAGACGATGAAACGAAGCAATCTCTTACGAAACTAAAATGTTTTGAGGAATGCAAAGTCATGTATTTGGACGATGTATCCGCTAATACATGGTTCTTTATCAGTTCCAATCGGGAAAACGAAAATGTAAATATGAGGATTTTAGTCGTTCCATGAGTTCATTTGTACTGTTTGCAATAAATGCTTTTTGTTATTATTTTTTTTTCGCGAAAGAAAATTTTTTGTAAAGAACGAATGATTAAATAGTACAAACTGCTAGATCAAGCAAACAGAGTAGTTGTATATGGTAGACTATAGTCTGTTAAAATAGATTAATCTATTAGGTCTGATTAAAACCTTTTGAAACTTTAATTTCTGACACAAAAGTAACCTATTGAAACTAAATGTCTTACTTAACGAACAGTAAGAACTCGGTGTTTTTAAGTTCCTAGTAAATTTAAAAATAAAATTACCATACAACATGATTATATTGTTATTAACAGTACTAAAGAGAACATACATAAAATTACTAATAACCCTACTACAAACACTAGTGAATTGACTGATGATGCTTCATAGGAGCTGGATGTGAACTTATCACAGTAAGGGTATCTGCAAGCTTTAAAATCAAAGATACTGGATGTATCTGGCGCATCCAGAATGGTTCCAACTTACCAAGACTATCGGAATTCTGTTGACGTACTTCGATACGGGTTAGTAGTCTATTTTCTTACCTGTGTTTATCCAACTACATCTTGCAATTTCCTGCTTCTTCTTTTACATTGAAAAAGGAAGTGCAAAAATAAAATCTTTGTTTTGAAATCGTTGTCTTTTAGCTTTCGAAGTTAAAGGAAAACTTTGAAAAGATAGCTAACCATAAGCAAACTTTGCCGCCTTACTGTTTTTACCATCTTGGAATGCCAGCAGCACAAATCAGCCGGTCTTTGGTTGGATTCTATTGTTTTGTCGCTTATTTTTGACTATTAGGCCAGCGACCCCAGATTTTAAGGATAGGCCAGCCACGATTTGAATTGCGAGTACTGAAAATAGGGCTTGCCAGCTCGTCAAGAAAAGTTCCGTATTTATGGCCGGCCCGCCTTCTTCTACTACTTACATAGCTTTGCACATAAATACAGTATGCTCCTCTACTTTTGTTTCTCTTCATTGGCCACAGGTCCATTTGAAGAATATTTAACACATCTAAGATAACTATCTCGCTGAACTAAAGAAGTAGTAGCTACGTTCTCAGAATTACAATAGTCTTCTCTAAAAATAAAAAAATTAGTATATAGAGAGGTGAGACGAGACGGATTTGTATGTAAATACAGAGATGCTGGAAAGTTTTTAAAGGAACTTTTAAAAAAGACTGGTTTTTGCTAGCCGGTCCTTTTTTTGTGACACAGATTCTAGTGAATCGGTACGGTCACATACTTAAATGTTGTGGCCCTCCGTGCCACCGCACACCCCTTCACAGAGCAAATTGAATACAGGACATAGGTACAAACAGCACAAGCAAAAATAGAGGCGTCTACGAGTTCTGTTTGGCCACTTCGAAATCTCTACCAAGCTCTTCCGAGCAGAGCATCCAGCCTGTGCCCGGGCCAACTAGATGTTATTTTTGCTATAGACTGTCTTTTCGTTCGTCCATTACCATAAAATTCATTCAAAGTTATATTTTGATTGCTTTTTTACCCACATATTTTACCCGGGCCGGGCCGCCAACTTTTTTCTGGGCCCGGCGCGGATGGTCTGCTTCTAAGCCTATCCAATCGAAATTGTTACGACATGCGCTAGTATAAGGTGGTTAGTAAGTTGGTGTTGGGTATTGGCCCGGCCTACATCGGCCAATTTTTGGGTAAAGTTGGGACCATTCCCTTGTTAGCAGATTCCTTATCCCAAAGTTCGAGTAAGAGCCCCATTCCAGCAATCTCTCCATGCACAAGCCCCTCCATTCCTTCAAATCGTCACATCTTAACCTCCTCAAATAAAGAACAAAACATTTCATGATTATATGTATTCAGTTTTTATGTACTAGTGTCTAGCCAAAATTCTTTCAGTTCTCACACTGCGGAGACGTCTGGTTTTATGGTCAAGTATAGCTGAAATAAAGAAAATTAATTTAGTTGAGTTGGCAGAAACAAAGGTTGGAAAAGGGCTGACTATCCCAAGCCTCGGCCAGCGGTTCGGCCCATGAAATTTCCGTGCGTGTAGATGAAAGATAGTTTGAGATCTCTCTCTTTCTCTCGTCCCGAACGAGTTGTCCCCACGTTTCGGGGCCTTTCTTTACCGCCGAAAATTTGCGAACATGGTTGTCCAGTGGTTAGAGCTCCATAACAAAAGATGGATGCGTCCAAAAGTGAAGAGACAAATGATCTGCCGACAGTTTTTATCAGAGGTGGTTATCCGGCCGGCCCTGCCTGGTTTTCAAAATTTCAGGCCGGGCCGGGATAGGCCGGGCCGGTTTCCAGTCTTTTGTACCCCCAGAGGTGGTTATCAGACCTGGCCGGTAACCATCTCTGGTTTGTATGGAGTTCCCGCTTCTTCCTAGGCCATTTTCCTAATTCTAATAATATATGAGAAATAAGGTATTTTATCAGTTTCTAGAGACCCAGGTCGATTTTTTTTTCTCGTAGCAAAATAGAGCAGATATTTTCAATACCAGAAAAGGCGTCAATGGCTCCAATAGTCATTTATAAAACTAAAAAGGTCAGAGATGAGTTCCCTATTCGGCGCAAATAGAGTTATTCGGTACCTCAAATAGTCCCGAACGATCTAAAGTATTCCTTCCCTCGTGGTTCAAGGGTAGAAGGTTCGCCTCAAAGGACTCACCATCAGCTCGCATCAGTTGTCCAATTCTTGCCGCCGCCCTCGATACGGTCGGGAGGCCTTTCGTGGCGGGACTCAACCTGGCGTAGAACTTGCCAGAAAAGGCTTAACTTACGTGCGTAAAAGCTGTACTTTGCAGCACATTCCCAGTAAAACACAAATCTTTTAAGTTTTCTAATAATTAGAATAACAAATTTTGTATTTTAATAACTTTCATATTAATAAATTTTTATTTTACTGTAACTTTCTATGTTAACCTCATTATTATTGATCAAGTCTCTACTATATTCATATGTTAGTAAATAAAGCATTTATATAATTCTGTTCAGCTTGCAAAGTAGATAAAACTTATTGAATTCTCAAATAAACAATTGGCTCTTAACATTTTTAATATTGGTTGTATTCATATGTTGGAATCATTTATTTATAAGGTATAAATCTAATTTTCGCTACAGTCTGTATGAAGAAACAGGATACCAGTCTGGTATCCAACGCTGCAGCGCTGTTAAGAATTGAATTACGTTGGATGGGTGAATTTTCTATAAAAATAAATTTATTTATGTTTTTGCTTTTAAATGTGGAATAGTCTACGTAGCTGAAGGCATTTCGGTCATCACATCTCCAGATCAAATCAAATCCATCAAATCTCACGGGAGTTCACTGACTATAAAAGAGCACACTTCTGTGTGAATTTGAAAGCACGGACGTGCCCCATACCTGTCCAAAAGTGCGGGCCGAGTCCGCATTGAGAAAAATATGGAGCGAGAGGTCAAGGTTCGATCCCCGCCGAGGACAATAGTTTTGCAAATTGTTAAATGTTAGTAAAAGTGCGGGCTGGGCCAGGCTGGGCTCAGAAGATTTTGGTCTCCGGGCCGGCCCAGGCGGGCCCGTAACAGGTATGACGTGCCCCCAATTGTTGTTACATATTATAACACTATATTGTTGTATTATTCTTACATTAAAACACAACTAGAAACAAAATTAACGGTTATCCTAATAATATCCAGCAAACATAAGAAACGAGCATGTTCAAGCCACCCTTTTGAATCAGAATTTACCATTTCCAATATATTTACAAATTTGTAAATGTAAGCCACTAATTCACTCTTGTTTTAATATTTCTTTATTGATCAAAATTTGATCCGTGAAAGTTTTATGCTAGTGTTGACTTGGTTTTAGTATTAGAAAGACCATTATACCTTATACCTGTGGACTATTTAAAGGATATATTATATTAGATATTATATATATTATATTATATTAGGATATTAAAGGATAAGGAACTATTATATATTATGAATGTGTATAGGAATGCTATTTTGCAATGCTATTAACAACTTTTCGGGTGAACAAAATTGTGTTTGGAGAGTACTGCAAGTCTTTGTTTGAGTCTTGAATTTGGAATGGTGGTGTTTCTTCCGTGAGAAACTAACCATTCAAATTATGTGTGTTCGAAAGCTATCCCTTAGTATATCTTGGTTTGAGCACATCATGGGACCAGACTGCCTTTTCTGCTTTTACGCTTAGGAAATACTTACGGTAAACATTAATGTAAACATGGAAGGAAATTTTTAGTTAAACAGCCCCACCAGCCTTGATAAAGAAGACAATTCCGTCATGAGCTTAGGGGCGAAACGGAATTGTGCTTCAATCTTAAAACTTTGTTGTTCGTTTTGTCCTTCCCTAAATTTTATTACGGGGGTTAGAGAGTGTTAGACGAGAGACATAGTACTTGTTGGTATACATACTATAATTATTCAGGCTGGGTCAGTTTCGAATCTCTGCACTTTAGTAGCGGATAATCTGCAAGTTTCGGTTCATACACTCTTTTTTTTAAAGAATTGTTAAGAAGTAGTAGTTAGAATGCCGCATTTGCGTTGTGTTATTGACCATATATGGGTGAAAATATTGTCATAAATAATTCTTTGTGCTGAAATCCAATCATGGAATTAATTCCGAGTGTGCTAAAAAATCAATCACAAAACCACAAGATAATATTTTAGAAACGGGCCGGCCTTTTCCCAGCCCCTCATATTTCGTGCCATTTGATTGGTATATATAGTCGACGGACAAATCGCTTTCCGCTAAAGGTCTATTTTTTATAATGCGAAGCTATTATAAATTGATCCCAGCGTATTTCCGGATTCAGATCTGTTTTAATATCCGTCACAGTTTATTTATTCGAATCTGGTGCGGTACAACTCCAAGATTGTGATACCAATACGTATGGCGAAAACAAAAGATCAGCGCAACCCCGCCAACGACCTTCGCAAGCTAACTTTCCCATGTGAGGTTTATTTAAAATAGCTCAAGTAGAATTTATACTACTTTCCCATACGAAGAAGTTCAATAATATGAGTATCTCAAGAATAATATTCCTATAATAGTTTCTCAATAACCATCTACCCATAGATTCTGTGCTAGCTCCGCAATCTGCATCCGCGGTCTCCTCAGTAGCAACTTCGCTTTCGATAGAGATGGCCAAATCAAAAAATAAGGGTGGGGCACCGGATGCCGCCACACAGGCACAAATAACAGATGTAGGTTGCTTTTTTTATATATTTTTGTCAATATTCGTTTTCCCTGTGTCGTTTTTATCACACAATAACTATGTTACTTCAGCGCAGGATTTCGGCCGTTTGTTTCAGAATCTTTTTAGCAGATTCAGTTCACTTGGGCTATCCCGTTTCCGAGCTGTCCATTATTTTTGAGAATTGACATGGCCATTACCACAAAGGGAATCATACTCAACAACTCAATAGTAATGGCCAGTTCGGAAACGGGATAGTCCCGTTCATTTTAGTTAGGGGGAACTTTTTACTCTGTGCCCGAACCGAACATTTGGTGATAGTACCGAATACTGAAGAACTCATCTATAAGATACTCAGGGCTGGTAGTTAAAAGGCGCAGTCTGAAAATTGTTGACAACGGGCATGCCCACCCCCACCTATGAACTGAATCCTTTAAAACGCATTATTTATTTCAGGCCATGAGGAACCAGGTCTTCAAAAAGATTGTGAGGAAAAATTACTTTGACGGAAAGGTAGGAAAGTAGTTTGTACTTAGAAGATACTTGATAATTTAGGATCCTTATAATACAATTCAGTCAGTGGCTACACCCAAAAACCAAAAAAACAAAGCCGGCTCGGCGACCACTGTTCAAGACAGAAAAGACGATACTTATATTGAGGATGTAGGTATTTATGTAAAAATAGTTGGTAAAAAGACTTAAACCCCAATAATATTGGAGGTTTTGGTCTAGATTGACAGGTTCCAGAATAACCCCCCCCACCCTAAGATGGCCCCCATGGTATAGAATATGGAAACCGTCATTTTTGGTCGTGGGGGATATTCTTTGAATCCGGTTGTGGGGGGGGGGCTACTATAGAATGCTACAAACTCTTCTATTTTAGCTAGCAGTATTATACTGAGTATAGTTCTATTGGATCCTTGAAAAAGAACTTTTAAATGTAGATACCATTGTTTGTGTTCAAAGTTATATTTAAGTTAACAAAGTCCTGACAGTTTAGCGGTTAGTTGAAATCACACCGGGTCAAACCCTCCAGCGGGCCGGGCCGGGCCGGACCCGGGCCCTGGGAAAAGTTGGCCGGCCGGGGCCCAAGTTGGATGGTCTGCACCGGATAGTTTGATTTCTAATGTGTTTCGAAAGACTGTTCAAACAAATCAAATAACTCCAGAGCTCTATCCAATATTGTCATGACTATATTTTTAGACCAACAAAATTATCGAGAACCTTCTTCAAAATGAAAAGCAAATGCAAACCTTCACTGTTGTTCCTGGACGTTGGGCCACTTGGAAACTTTGTCGCAAGGAAAAAGCATACGAAAAAAGCTACCAAGAGGTTCGAGAAGCCATAACTGGGAGCAACACATTACCGAGCCAGCCGGCTTCATATTCTAAAGCAGATTTAAGCTAATACAGCAGAAGCTCGTCTACAAGGGTTGATGAGTCGAATTCAAAAGTAAAAAGACCGTGTAAAAAAATGTAATGACCAATTTTTGCAACACTATGCCGATCTTGATGGTCACATGTCTCTAGTAATATGTAATCTAGGGTGCAGCACACATCTTATACATTTGCATACGAAATCGTATAACGTAAGAGAGGCTAACTGAACAGAGACATAACAAGGTTAGAGATGGGTAACTGGGAGCAAAACAATACCGGACCATATTGGCTTCATGTATTTAATCAGATTTCTGTGGGCTTATCTAATACAAGGGTTGATGAATCGAATTCAAAAGTAAAAAGACCATGTAAAAAATGTAATGGTCAATTTCGCTAAACTTTTACCTTAAAAGTTCTGCCAAATTCGTAACTTTCTCATAAAAGGAAGCAGAAGACACGGCCACGTTACTCCTAAACAACCCTTTATCAGTCGAATAAACTTTCTAAAAGGCTTCAGAAGTAGGGAAATCGATAGCGAAAGCTATTGGACTTATGTCAAACGTACAAGAGCTGGCTTTCCAATAATTAGGCCCATGAAAAGGATAATACAATAAAACTGATAGGAAAAAATAACTCCGTATGTAGTTGTGACATGACATGCAAAGAAAATCTCAAAAGGTGGTGCAAGTTGCCATTGGCTGACTAGTTCGCACAGCTGCAAACGTTTAATAAAAACACTATAATAGAGAATAATTTTGCAATTAGCTAAAGCCTGTCTTATTTAAGTCTATCTAGAGAATAGAGTTCCTATAAAACGAGGAGTGGGAAAAAGCCGGAGCCCGGGTCCGTAAATTTTCGGCCCGGCCCCGGTAGGGCCAAACTGCTATATTCTCAGCCCTGATAAGGATAATAGAGCATTCGGGGCCTATAACCTAATCTCAACATGTCTTCAAGACAGTAGTTGGTTGAACAAGATTAATATATATTATTTTTAGTACTGCACAGTTGTTAAGAAGATTGGCCATAAAATGTGGATGGCATGGCCAAAAACATTGAACTTCGATGGGACTCCCAGTACTGGATTTCCAGCAGATAGTCAGTTTGCGGTTGAATAACTTATATGACGAAATAGCTCATTGGGATCTGGAATATCGGGTTTTAGTGTATTAGATCTGATTGTTAAAGAGAAGCCAGCCCTTAGTACATATATATTGTTTCTGACGGTTTGACCGAATTTGGCGGAGCCGGACCCGGCACGGAATTATTGAGGACGGAAACGGGGATAGCTTAATCGAGATAACTTAAGGGATATAATATTAATATTGATAATAATGTAATTTTAGTTGCTAGCTGGCCAGATTTAAAGAATACAAAGCCTCCATACAGTAAAGTAGATGATGACAGACTGGAGTATCAATGGGAATATAAATAGAAAAATATAATCTTAGTAAATACATAGATAGTCTGTTTGTGTAGTCAATAATGTGTCAATAATATTGTCAAATGTCATTGTTGTTTGTTTTTGTTGTGTTCATATTCGGCGGAATAATCGCTTGAAAGGGGTTACGGTACGATCTGCAAATTTACTAGAGTTTATTAAAGTAATAGCAAATCAATTCTCTAATTTGAATTTATTAGTCCCAGGGTTGGGAAAAGGCCGGCCCGTTTCTCAAATTTTCGTCCATGGCCCGGCCCGTACCGGGCAGTTTTCCTAAAAATTGGTCCCCGGCCCGGCCCGGCCGGCCCGTTTTTTTTCGAGCCCTGATTAGACCTTTAGCTGCAAGCGATTGGTCCGCCGACTCTATGATGTGTGTTAAGGAGAGTGAATCTTGGTATTGAAGTCTGATATTCTTGAAAATAGGCGAGATTGGAGAATTCTGTTTAGGGATTCTTGAAACTCCGCAGTTAGACTTTTAGAACAATTATTGTGAAGCAGAACTTAAGCTATTTTCATATTCTTTTCACAACTGATTATTAATCGGAATTCTGAAGAAGTCGGTTGAAACTCTTTTTCGTAGAACATTTTTGTTTGTTTACGGGCTGCATACATCACAAGAAAGCTTTTTTGCTCGAGAAAGCGGATGACCGAGTTTTATCCAGTTAAATAAGAACTGACTGCAGAGAAGGTATATAAGAGATGTATATGAACATTCGTGGAGACTTTTGTTACTTTCGTTTTATGATTTACTTCTTTTCATATAGATTTACTTCTTTTGAGTAGATGCTCAGTATTTAATTTTGGACAGGTTTTGATAAAATTGTTCGGGTTGAACCATTGCCAATTTTGTCTCATTGTTGACTTTCATTAAAGTTTGAAACGCAATATCTACAAAGTTTGGGTCAATCAAGACTAACGGACTATAAAAATGTATCACCGACTAATTGACTCTCCCTCTTGTGAACAATATATAACTGACTGAATAACACCTGATAGACTGAGAAGACACTTTAAATAACGTAAACCCCCATGGAATACAGAACCTGCATTTTTTGAGCCTATTCAAATGAATAGGCACCACTCCGTTTTTGGGCCGCTACGCTAAATGTAATTTTCCCATGGTCCCAAGTATCATTTTCATTTTTAGAATTGGTCCGTAATATTCTAGTCTGTAGAGATGGGCGCCTCTAATGCCAAAAAAAGTAAACTCTTAACATTTTAGGTGACTGCCACTTACAGGCAGTCCCGGTTCTTGAATTATTTCAAAATCTGCGCCTTTGAAAGTAACTGACAGCAGGCTGGCTATATATGACTCACACTGGCGCCCCCATCCGATATTACGAAAATTTATCGCTCCATAAAATGATCATTAAAATATTCATAGAGAAAGAATTATTGCAGGGAACTTCAGGGAATTCACATGATAAAATTAGTTTGTCTTGGTATTTAAGAAGGCGTCAAAGATATTCAAATCATATTGAGATGAGGCTTCTTATCAGTCTATTGGTAACTACGGCCCTTACCGGTGAGTTTATGTCAAGTTGGACATAGTGCTTAGAGAAGGGGGCCCGGCCGCGAATGGTTCGAAAAAAAGTTTGTCCCAAAGCGGGGCCCGCACACGGCCGTATGTCTGCGCCTGCTCTCGATTTGCCTAACCGGGCCGAGTCGGATCAAAACGGTTGATATAGTCCATAACAAAAAAGACTGTAGTGAGGGGTGTGGTATAAGGGTTCAAAAATCGCTCGTTCGGTGGCAAAATTTAACTTCCAGTATATGATACATACTGTATTTATTCCTGACTAATCATATACTTTTAGCGGCCATCAATTGTCCCAGTGGCTGGACAGGATCAGTTGCGACGAATTACTGTTATCTTGTAGGTTCTTTACGATAATTTAGATAGTTTTAAGATTCTTCTGTTAGTTTACAGACTAACGAGTAGTTACTTCATTCACGTTTTTATGATCCAAAAACACACATTTCCAGTTCATTTAATAGTTACTCAAACTGGAAGTTGTAGAATAATACTAATTTATAACAAATTTGAAGATTCAAAATATTTGATAACTCAAAGTTAAATACAATTGTATCAGCATGTCTATGGAGATGATAAGCCTAATGTAACTCACCCTGAGGCTGAAGCTGCTTGTGTTAAGTTAGGAGCCCATTTGACAGGAATTAACTCGAAGGAAGAGAATACTTTCATTAATAGTAGGTTTACCGATATAGAAGAGTAGTTTAATTCAATGTCCATATCACGCAATAATAGTAGACTTATTAGCCGAGGAGGGGTATCGTGCATTCATATTAGTAACTTCTAAACAAAGACGGCTTCTTTTCAACATTTAGTCTTCGGGTGCATTGAATAAAGGATAAGTGAGCTGCTATTTTCTCAAGCCTTCTGCAGCTACGGGGAGCGAGACCACAGCCCTCAGATTTTATCAGATTCTGACCACATTGCCTCAAACACTAGGCTAAAGCAACCGCTTTTCTGTAAGATCTTTCAGATTTTTTTTAGATGTTTTAGATAAAAAGTATGAAATTTTAATCGTTCTGAAAAAGTTTTTGACCCGGAAAAGACTTGTTCCTAGATATATTAGAAAACAGTATTACTTTAAATTTCTTTTAGATTATGCTGGAATTGGGTCTGCTCTTAACTTCGGAGAGGAACCATGGATAGGACTTGTTCAGAAGAGCGGAAAATGGGTTTGGATAGATGAGACGACAGGTTTGTGGATTATAATACTTCAATTTATTCAAATGCGGTTGGCGATAAAATAATGAGAAAGATATCAAAAAAGACGGAGATAGGATCTCCGTCTTTTTTGATCCCATCTCCATCCTTGCGGATTCGTAGAGACTTTATTATAAATCTTCGAATTTATTTCAGGTAATGGACATCGCTGGGCTCCCGGAGAGCCGAACAACCAAAGAAAGAACGAAGCATGTGCAAAGGTAATGCTACTGAAATAGGGACTAGGGATTTGAGGGTCGAAATTTGGAATTATATATTTTTTAAACTAATACATGACTTTCTTTGTATTACATTTCAACAACCAATAGAACTTGCTCGATAGCCAGACGAACCTACTTTCATTCGAAATACCGTTTTTGAATGCTTTTGGAGTAACAACAGAGTAAAGTTTCTGGGTAAAAAAAATCCAATAGGAAAGTGCAAATTAACGTATTGTTCAAACCAGCTAGCGAAGTACCCAAAATACCCGTTACCCGGTTATTTTAATATCTTTCTAAACGCGGAAACAAAACCCCACTCTATTAAAAATGCTTTATTTTTAGCTTATTGTTGATCCAACAATGCCAAATGGTAAGAGAACTCTGTTCAAAGGAAAGCTAGGAGTTCTCAATGATACACCATGCGATAGAGTTACCACGCGGTATGTCTTAAAATCTCTGATCGGTGAAACTTCGACGAGGAAAACTCAGAAAACTCAATGGTCAAGGTTTTTCAATTAATTTGTCAAAGTGTAAACTTATTAACAATACTAATTTTTTTCTCTCTATCAAAGTATATAACAATACTAATATTCAAAGTAATCCGCAATCTAAAAATTACTGGCTGAACAATGACATAACTAAAATATTTTTTGTTCAGCTACATTTGTCGCAAAAAGGCTTCCCCCCAGTTAGGTGCACCGGCTGCTCCTTGCAATGGACCTGTACCTCCGGCAAACCCCCCACCATTCCCACTTATTCCGGAAGAAGCACAGTTTCCAGCAACCAAACCAGGTACTGTAGATTCCGAGCCTTTCATTACAAGTCGAAATTCTAGCTCCGAAACCAACGCCTAAACCTACTCCAAAACCTACGAATAAAGGTTAGTACCGTAAACACGCAGGAAAAAGGAATAGTTTGACAAATTTACATCCAAACTTCTAAGTGTTTGATAAAATAGAATGTTTTGGTTCGTATTAAAAGACTATTAAATCTTAGACTGCATCTAGGATGGGTATTCGCCTTTGGGACTGGTTTCGGTCATCACAAGTTCGGTTTCCCGAACTTGTCCCGGGGTTCTGGAAAACAGCTACGCCTCTCGTTTTTGAAACCAGGAATCAGTGTCCTTCAAATATCGCAAAAATGGAATAAACATCATAATATAACCAAATTTTTGTTGAACTGAGCGTACTTTTTCCCGGGGCCAAACTCAACTCCGCCAAAGGACCGAAAATGTAAGCTTTCTGTCCCGAATTGCTTACACCATAACTACATCCTCGCTTTATAAACTTATCTAAATTATATATACAGTTTCAGCTGTACCCACAACTAAGGCAACGCCAAAACCGACTCCAAAGCCCACCAAGCCAGGTTAGTAGAGAGTTTGACAACGAATTCGTGATCTAAACATGGAAGCTGTTAATAAAACATAATGTTTGTTCATATTAAATGAATAAAAGGTCTTAGAATATAAGATCTAACCACACAATAAACAACAACAATCCTTTTTTATCAGATATACTCAGTACACTTTCAGCTGAACCCACTACGACTACGAAGGCAACACCAAAACCAACTCCAAAACCTACAACGAAGGGTAAGAACTCAATATTAACAATAGAGGAATACAGACTCGGGGTGCGCAAAGCCGGCTCGATGAGGCTACACAAAACTATTTTGTTACCTACAACACTTATACTAACATTCAGCTACCACCGCAAAGCCTAATCCGGTTCCAAAAGCTGAAAACAACCCTGCTCCCGTTAAACCAAACGAGCCCGGTAAGTCACGGGAATAGTGCTAGTAGCATTAGAGCAACAGCTGGGTTGGGATAGAAAAGAAAGAAAGACATGTTTATTGATTACCAGAAAACACAAAACAAATAAAAATTTCTGAGTATCGTTTTACAACTACTTAAATATGTAAAAGGAAGCTCGAGTACCGGCGCAAAATTGTCTTGAGACCCATTTACTCACACTCTCATTACAGTGATCTTTATCACTTCTCGAGATGACTTTTTAATAACTAAAATCTATTTAGCATGTGATGTAAACTCTAAGAAGACCGCCACCAGCTGTGAATGTAACAAAGGTTTTGTGGATATTCTTGATACAACCATACCGGATAAGGCACTTTATAATAAGAGGGTAGGATAAAGACAAAATATAAACTATAGCTTTTGCCATAACGACGACCGTTTTAACGCACGAGTTTTTGCGAAAAATGTACTCATTTCCATAAACGAACAACATTAAAATTCTATAAGAACATAGTCCTTTATTTGAGTTCTTACAAAATAACTGTCCTGATAGTATTTGGATAAATTAATTTGTTAGATTTAGGGTCTTAAATGCATCGCTGGTGATCCTTGTCATTTCGTAACCGACCCTCTGTCCATCGTTTTTGTAATTGATTCATCCGGGTCCATTGGTAAAACAGGTTGGGCTGATGTAAGTTGTTGTTAGCAAAAGTTGCCATTTTTGGTTTCCTCCGATATTCCAGTTTTGTATTTCGAATCTATTTATTTGTATTTTCGCTGAAGTAATCAAGCTCTCTACTGATTGGCCAATAGGACTCACTCTGTAGCGTTCAAACGAGCATAAGCAAACAAAACTGTCAGTAACCAACATGTTTAGCTCCTAAGCTTTATCGAGAAGGCTGCTCCACTGTTACCAAAGAAGACTCGTTTCGGATTTGTCAAGTTTTCTCAAGATGTGACTGCTAAACATTGGGTATGCAAGCAATATATTATAATATAGATAATTACAACTTGAGTTCCCTAGTTACTAGCAACCGAGCTACTACTGTAACCTCGTACTACAGTATATAGAGCCCCTGTCTTGCAGTCTGTCTAAACGAAAAATCGCATTCGAGTCCTGATTGTGATATTGTGATATTGTGAGTTATTGTGATACCCTATCCAACAAAAGTGAATTTTATTTTGAAAAGTTTCTCTAACGTTTTGTAAACTTATAATACCAAAATTGTATCCAGATGTTCAATACTTTAAAAAACCAAGCTCCAATTTAATTTTAGCTAAGAGATGGCTGGAGCCAGGCTGAATTCCTCAATGGTATTCCCCGAAAGTACGATCAATCAGTAACGGATACTCCTGGAGGTATCTTAGCAGCTGCGGAGCTATTGAAGGTAAAGTAGAGGGCACAATGCTAGTTTCCGTTTTTGGGCAAGCAGGGGCGTGAATGTGTCTGGCCGGGCCAGTGGGTGGCCAGTGAATATCAAAATTTGCCGGCCCGGACTAGGCTGTCAAATCATCACCCCTGCGTGCAAGTACTCATTACTCTAAAATTATAACAATGGTGAGGGATTAGGTCCTGAATTACAACACGTGTCAGAGTACCGTTTCTCAGACAGGTTCAAGAGTTGTCCAGTGTAAACTCTCACTGAATCCCCTAGGTAATATCACCAACGTAATAATCCACAGTACATGAGTACATCATTAATAATTTTTTTTATTTTAGTCAGACAGAACTATTCGTCAGACGGTTGTTTTGTTCACAGACGGAGTTCCATATCAACCTTACAAATATCCAGGAGATCCAGGGCTTAAGAACGCAATGAGACGATCGCTCAACGAGGTATTCAATAGGCTCTAAATTGTCAAAAAAATTTAAAAGCAAAATTTTGCAACAACGCACACCGGACAAGGCCCGATTGCAAAAGAAGTGTCTTTTTCTCGGTCCAAGGTTTAGTTCACAGGCTTGCGTCTTGCCCGAAACTCTCTCAAATACACTCAACAAACTTTTTTAAAGAAATTCAGTATATTTTGTTTCAGCTAAATACCACACGCGCTAAGCTTCTCGTTGTCGGATTCGGTCCACAGATCGCAGCTGGAAGATCTACAATAAATGGATGGTTGCAGAACCCAAAAGAGGATTATTTTGCTTATCATGAACAAACTAGGGTAGGTTACATACATAATTATAATGGATTAAAATAGGTTTACATCTCTGAATCCTTAGTATCACAACAATATCAGATTTCTCCGAGGTATTTTGTTTCCTCCATTCATTCCGGAATCTTCTGAGCAAAGACGGCTCCTTTCTAACATTCTGTTTTCCGGCGCACAAGTGGTATAATTAAGCGCTGGATTCCAAGTTTTCCTCAACTAAAATTCGCTTGAACCCTAGCAAATTCAGTGACCGCTGCTCTAACAACTATTAGATAATATACTTAACTTTCAGCTCCTTACCAGCGACCATATGAAGAACATCCTGACAAAGATCTGTCAGCAGTAAATACTTCTATATTTAAGTAAATCAATGAACATTCAAACTATATTAATTTTATTATTACTGTAACATAGAAGTTATGTTGATTTTCAAGAAGCACATGTGGCCTAACAATGAACAATGGCCGGGTTTCCGCACGCGGAGCGTTGAAAAATAAAATGTTGAGAAACGTAAATTCGAGACAAAATGAGCAGGTTTTAAAACTCTTTTTGTGTATTAGTATTCCGAAATTTTGCCGAAAGTCGGTCCCGAACCGGGCTGGTCATTGAAGTTCGTACCCCCGATATACCAAAATGTCCCATTTCATGGATTTTCTGTTTTGGACAGCTTCTTATTCACACAATCAACATGCGAAACGAAGGTTTTACGGCGTGCGATAAAACTAAAACCAATAAATTAAAAAGAAAAGAATAAAAGAATTGTGAATCTGTTTTCTATACGAGCATGTTACTTCTCTTGCTAACTATATTCACAAGTACATGGTCGCAAACCACAGGAGCATTGCTATACACTAGTTAGTTTTATATGAATTTAGTGTATGATCGATGTGCGAAGCTCGCCAACGGAGACAGTGGGGTTAAAGGACTGAGATCTCATTTTAAAACTAAAGTTCGTTTTTCTCTGGGAATCATTAGCCAAATCATTGGAAAAAACTCAGTTGCACAGATTGAGCTATGGCCTTTTCAATGATATATAAATTAACATGAATTGCTTAACAAAATAAGCCAGTGTATGAGCATCAAGATTTCACCATTTGAATTTGCTCTGTCCCGTTATGTTAGGGCGCAGCGAGCCGTGTGCAGATATAGTATGTAGCACGGCTCGCCGCGTCCTAAGGAAAGCAGACAAAGCAAATTCAAATGACAAAATCTTGATGCTCAATTCCAGGATTATTTTTGTATTTTCATGTATATATCATTAGAAAGGCCATAGTTCGATCTATGCAACTGAGTTTTTTCCAATGATTTGGTCGTTGGTCGAAATGATTTAGGGAAACATCCATTTTAAGTTCAAAATGGGAGCACAATCCTTTAATCCCACTTTGGCGAGCAGTGGTAGCAAGAGCTTGTTTTACAGCCCAATATACTATAAAATTACAGTACTTTTGAACAAAAAGTTCTAAATTTATCGACTTTCGTTTCATAACACCGCATTTCCCGAGGCTGCTATGGAAACAAGAGTTTATTGTAACTAATAAGATTAATTTAATAATTATAATTTAGATTCATTGGAATTGAAATGTGACTCGTTCCCCGGTAGATCGCTATACCATAAGGTTTGTTGTTTTTTAAGAGACCGGCCAAACCTGTAAGATGCTTTTTACCGACCCTTTTTGGATTTCATAATCACAAATAATAAGGGAAGGTTTCGCTGAATATGCCTGCGACTGTTCGTTAACCATGCGAGTGATCTAACCACTGAGCTACCTTGTCTTTGGAGGTGCTTCGGTTATTAGGAACTTACAATAGGAAACCTAAGTTCTAACTTTAATATATTTAAATTCAACTATATCTTTTCTAGAACTATTGCTACTTGATAATAGAAGCCGATGTAACCCAATGTTCGGAAGTTATGCCAGCATTTAATATAGCCAAAAGAGAATTAACTGATACTAAAATGAGGAAACTAGGATTCCTTAGCGAGGTAATGGGGTTACATCGGATGGTCCGGACAAAAAAGAGCGAAGCCTTTCGGATCATGAGCGGAAACGTAACAGAACGGTAGCGAATGCTTCAGGCCAGAATGTCTATTGTTTCTCTTGAAAACGAAATCCTAAATATCCAGACAAGTGCGATCCAACTTTTTTCTGCAAACATCGAAGTTTGACTATTTTTTAGAGCGAATCAACATACACTAGAGGCGGCGAAGAGTTCTTAAATTACAAGAAACAGTTATGTGTATTATGTGAGTTTACAAAAACAATATACTTACAAATAAGGTTAAATTAGTTTAAAAAATTTAAGTTTGACTAAGTAAATAAATCATTCAGTAGAAAAAGAAATGGACAAAATGGAAAGGAAGCAGAAAGGGGCCTTAATCGACAACTTGCAACCAGACCAACCAGCATGCCGGGCCGGGCCCAATATGTTTCTAAAAAAGCAACCCAAATATATATTTTTGAACATCTAGAAATTAGCACTGCCTACATATATCAATTGGTAATGCTTTCTAGATGATAATTTGTTTTAATTAAAAAAAAATTATTTATTCATTTTTACTGTTAGAGCCGACCGGGCAAGGCCTGGCACAGAAAAAAAAGGGTCGGGCCCAAGTTGGATGGTCTGCTTGCAATTTGCCTGAAAAAATCAAACCTCAACCCAAAATTGGAGCCCAGGTTCGTGCCAAAGCCCAAAATGCAGTCTTTTCCAACGTCCATTAAGGATGAAACCCAAATACTCAACTCTCTTCACAGAATATATATTTATAGTTATTTATATCTTTAGCCAAGGAACTTTACTGTCCTCCGGATTCTGAACTCGTCGGTACAAAATGCTTCTATCTAAACAGAGAAAATAGAAGTCATGAAGAAGCTATAAAGGATTGTAATTACAAAGGAATGAAGATGTTTTATCCACATTCGGATAAAGATATTACAAATGTTATAGGTAAAATATTGTATGTTTACTAAACCTATGGCTCCCTCGTCTCACTTCTTCGCTCCAAACATCTGTGATCTCGTGTTTCGTAAAACGAATAAACAAACATAAAACTTAAAAATCTCATTTTAGCAAAATCAATTAATTCGACTTCCAACTAACCCGGTTTTGATAGAAGAAAGACGCCGAGAATCTTCTACATGCATCAGATAGTTTAAAACTTTCAGAAATAACTTATAACAGTGGATTAAATGAGATTTGGTTGTCTGCTGTCAAAGAAGTATCCGGAATATGGGAAATGAATGATGTATTGTCTATATTTGACTATGCAAGATGGTTTGGTAAGAAGATTTTCTTATTATCTAAGCTTATACTTACACTTTTCGTTCGTTACCTAAAATGAGGTACTTTATTGATTTCTTGATAGAGTCCTGTATTTAGTTTATAAATATTTAGATACAATTCTTCTTACTTCGAGTACTGAAACATTACACACTAAGTTATCCATTGGAAGTACAGCCTCTACACCAATAGGATATATGTCCGTAGTGGAAAAAAGGTAAGAATAATAAAGAACCTAATAAGCCTCAAAGGATTACAGAATCTTCTTTTTTATATTAATCAAATTTGTTAATTGTAGTGCATCAGCACCGATGGCTTCAGTATGTTGGAGTGAATCATCTTTAGAACCAGTGATAGTAGAAACTACTACTTCAACAACAACACCAACTACGACTACAGAGGGTACAGTATATCAGGAAAAGGGTCCGAGCAACTTCTATACTTGAAAAAGTATTCTATTTCCTTTATCGCTCCTATAACAATAAAAGTAGGTTCAGATTCCTTGTCGTAAAACAGTTTGCTTAGGAATCTGTTTTTCTGATTAGCCTACAAAATTGGTTTGATTCATTATACCACTGTTTTTCTTTTAAATGTTTATTTAGCCTGCCCTATAAACTCACATCCGTCCTCTTCCGGCTGTGAATGTAACAAAGGATTTGTGGATATTCTCGATACAACCATACCTGATAAGGCACTTTATAAGAAGAGGGTAGGATAAAAAAGAATACAACCTGTAGATTATACCGAAACGCAGATAGTTTTAACGAACGAGTTTGTTCGAAAAATCGACTCATTTCCATAAACGAACAAAATTATATTTTATATAATAACTTTGGTATCGGTCTATTAGCTTTGAACAGCTTATTTTATGCAAAATTCAGTAAAGTGATAACGAAAACTTTGAACTAAGATACAGTAATGAAAGGATTTTCATTTATTAATTTGTTAGATTTAGGGTCTTAAATGCATCGCTAGTGATCCTTGTCATTTTGTAACCAAACCTCTGTCCATCATTTTTGTTATTGATTCATCCGGTTCCATTGGTAAAACAGGTTGGGCTGATGTAAGTTGTTTTTAGCAAAAGTTGCAATTTTCAATATTCTATCTTTTTATGGGGTTCGGTATCAATGAAATCCGGCCTTCCTGTTTTGGGTTCTGGAACATTTTTCTTTCTATTTTGGAGAAACATTCAAAATCAGTTTTCCTATTGTTTATGAATGTGCTCCACAATGGGATTGCACGGTAGGGCTTACAAATTGACAACAAGAAAACAAAGCTAGGGCGTTCAAGCTGAAAAACTAAACCAAAATGTCAGTAATCAATTTTTTCAGCTCCTGAGCTTTATCGAGAAGGCTGCTCCTCTGTTACCAAAGAAGGCTCGTATCGGATTTGTCAAGTTTTCTCACAAAGTGACCGCAATGAAATGGGTATGCGAACAAGATATTTTAATATAGAGAGTTAGAACTTGAGATCCCTAGTTAATAGCAACCAAACTACTACTGTACCCTCGGAAGGGTAGAGCACCAGCTCCGCAGTTTGGTGAAAGGGAAAGTCGCAGACCCAACCTATTGTTAGGTATATGATATATATACCGTATATCTTTGCGAAATATTTCTCTGTTGTTAGGATATCTTATTCAACATAAGTTAACATATTTTTAAAAGATTTTCTAGAAATTTGTGAACGTTTAATATAGTGGCTACTTATAGATGGATGTTCAAATGTTCAACTTTTATAAAATGCAAATGCTTCAATTCTAATTTTAGATAAGAAATGACTGGACTCCGGCTCAATTCATTGGTAATATTCCCCGAAAGCACGATAATTCGGTTACGGATACTCCTAACGGTATCTTAGCAGCTCTGAATCTGTTGAAGGTAAGGTATAGTCTGTAACAAGATAAAGGCTGCCAGGTGCGGTGTTAAACGAGAGCTTTCGCAATTACGTATATGGGTTTTATGAAATCGAAATCGAAAAAACACGCCGTGATATTTTTCTAGTAACAAGCAAGAAATTGCGCTTCTAATCATACCAAGAACATCTACTTTCGACGAAACTTGATCAATTTATGAAAGCCTTTATAACAAAGCACCTTGCAGCCATTTTCTTGTTATAGACTATACAGCACACTGCTAGTTGCCATTTTTGTGCAAGCAGGGGCGGGAATGGGGCTGTCACGGCCCGTGGCCAGTCTATTTTTTAAAAGCTATTTATTTTCTGTAATATCGAACATATTACAGAACATCTTGATAGTTCTTCGGCGCAGGGTTTCGGGCATTCATTCCGGAACCTTCTAAACAGAGACGGCTCCTTTCTAACATTCAGTCTTTGGGTGCGCGAAACATGGGACAAATAAGCTGCTGGTTTCCCCTTCTGAAACTACGGGGAGTCGAACCCACATTCGCGGATTCATAGACCGCAATGCTAAAACACCCGCCTTCCAGTGGTCGGTGAATATCAACATTTGCCGACCCGGACTAGGCTGCAGAGCTGCCGACCTGGAATCATCACCCCTGCGTGCAAGTACTCATTGCTCTAAAATTATAACAATGGTGAGGGCTTGATCCTAAATTAGAAATGAAAAAGTTTGTCAGAGTACCGTTTCCCAGTCAAGTCCAAGAGGTTTCAATGCAGAATTGGGACTTAGTCCTCTAGGTAATATCACCAACACAACAGTACACAAGGTTTCAAATTCAACAGTACGTGAGTACATCCTTAATCATTTTTTATTTTAGTCCGACACAAATGTTCGTCAGACGATTGTTTTATTCACAGATGGAGTTCCATACCATCCTAACAATTCTCCAGGAGATCCAGGGCTTAAGAATGCAATGAGAAAAGCGCTCAACGAGGTATTCAATAGGCTCTAAATTGTCAAATATTCACTATTTTGAAAGCAAAATTTTGCAACACGGCACATCGTGCAAGGCCGGCGCGATGTAGCCTCCTAGGTTTTGAAAACCGATTGTAGGTTGCAAAAGAAGTGCCTTTTTCTCGGTCTTAGGTTTTGTTCACAAGTTTGCGATTTACCCGAACCTATCTCAAAAAACACAACAAAGTTTTTAAAAATAAATTTATTATATTTTGTTTCAGCTTAATACCACACGCGCTAAGCTTCTGGTCGTCGGATTTGGTCCACAGATCGCAGCTGGAAGATCTACAATAAATGGATGGTTGCAGAACCCAAAAGAGGATTATTTTGCTTATCATGAACAAACTAGGGTAGGTTACATACATTTCTCCTCTCTCTTCAAAAGTTCTCTTGCCAGAAGAGAGGGAAGGCATTTTCCAGCAAATTTGAAGGCAAATTTTGCCACATCGCGCCACGTTTGAAGCCGGAGCAATGTAGTCCAGGTTTTGAAACAGACTATAGTAATTATGCCATCTCGAACTCACTTTAGATCCTCGCAAATTCAGAGACCGCTGCTCTAACCCCTATAAGATAATAGACTTCACTTTCAGCTTCTATCCAGCGACCATATGAAGTACATCCTGACAAAGATCTGTCAGCAGTAAATACTTATATATTTAAATAAATCAATGAACATTCAAACTGTATTAACGTTATCATTACTTTTGTAATATTGAATGTAAACAACTTAAAAATTCCTGGTGCCTGATGCTCCGGTGCAGAAGTCACCCGGAGCCTTTCAATGTAATAAATTAATTATTATGTAATCTTTTACATATTAGAAAGAATAACTATCGAAGTCCATATTAGATTAGAGGTGTACAGCTAGAACCAGTTTCTTCGATCATAGATTTAGATGTGCAATTCACTGAGAAAGGCTTCTTGTCAGAATATTATCTGAAAATCTGTAAAAAGCTAACTCCATATCTCAGAACTTAACTCGCATTTTCGAATTCCCCGTTAAAAACTATGTAACAAAAGTATATAGATAACAGACTCTTATTCATTTGGAATAAGTTGCCAAACGAATTGATTCTTGAGTGTAAACTTCGAATTTTTGCTGCAAAACTTGAATCATGGTTAAATGCAAATTATTCTCTCATATCCCATCCAGAAATAATGTGTTAATATTGTACTATTTAGATATGTTTCTATTTCTTTTTCCAAACAACTAGATTGACAATGCCATCAAGGCCGCAATCCTTCCGCCGAGCCCCGACCCATGAAACATAAAACTTGTAGATTCTTTTTTCTGTGTTTTAACGGTCTCGATAACAAACACATTATTCTATTCTATTTATTGCCAACACTATAAATATACAAATGAATTTACGGAAACACGGCAATTGAAACTTTTGTTGTCCAGGAACTAGTACTCAATTTGTGAGCAATATAATATCTTCCAAAATCCCTATCGTTCGAATGGATGACTTTACAATCTTCAAAACATTTTAGTTTCGCAAGAGATTGTTTAATTTCTTCGACTGACATCGTTCCTTTAGAAATTCCAATGACCCACAGTTGTACGGCGTGTATCACGTCTTTTGTCCACACCTAAAAAATATTTAACAAATAAACTTATATTATATAAATGAGTGAAATACCAAACCACAAAATGATCTATTCTTGCTTACCTTAAAAAATGTTATGAGGTCTGAGACGGTTGAATTATATATTGTGCAAATTAACGTCGAGGGTATTTTCAAAGCACAAAGCCTAGTCAAATAAGGAAGACTTAGTTTTATTGGCTTCGCGCTTCCCACTGCACTAGATAATTTGAGACTATCAAATGGAATTCCTTCGATCACCTAAAATTAATGTTTTTTTCGTTCTTATTCTTTATATATTACTTGGTTAAGCAAAATAATTTGTTATTTGTTGGTTACTTACCGCATCAGAAAACTCAAATTCGGTGAATGAAGCATGCATATAAAGTTCCTTTATCTTCAGTTTAGTCATTATTTTTCTCATAGTGTTGAAATTAATAGATATATCCCATTTATGGAAAGTCAACTTGCTAATATTCCTGAAAGTGATTGTGCTTCAGATTATGAAATATAATTATTACAAGTAAATAAAGTATTTTGACCTTGGTTATATAAAAATAGAAGCTGCGGGTGCTTTAGCCTAGTGGTTAGAGCAGCGGTCTCTGAATCCGAGAGGATCTGAGGCTGTGGGTTCGACTCCCC
>JAQGAV010000183.1:0-42731 GCA_034691345.1 Phasmarhabditis papillosa
CGAAAATAACTGAACCTCCATCACAGTCGTCATTTGCCTCAGTGGTATTCGGCTCTACATGACCTCGCTTCCGAAGACCTAGAGTAATATATAAGTTGTCAGAAACTTGGACAGCATACCTGCTTCATTTGTCTCGTCGTCTTGTGAGCATTCATCAATGTTCGTTTCTTCCTTCTTCACATGTCTGCTGGATGATGCTGCCTTGCTGGCTTCCTGAAAATATTAAATTGGGAAAATAACAAGTCAAATAAAAACAAAACACGTTCGCGAAACAAGTAATGATTGTTGCGGGAGACTATACTGCTGAACAGTCGTAAATTATAACTATGACTGCTGAATAAAAATGCACAAGGTTCGGTAGCAGTTTGCGTTCTCCTTTCGTTGTTCCGCCCTTTTGGGTTTTTGGCCAAACATTGCGTTATTCTGCCTTCCGTTTTTAGACTGGTCTTTCGCCCATTCTTGCATCAAATGTTAAATATTAACCTGCTTGTCAGGCTTGGCCGACTCTTGGCAGTACGTGTTTTCCACTTCAGTAGTTGAAATCTCGTCCTTCACATAATCTAAAATATAATATGATATCCGCAAAGTACACATTGCTAACCTTTGATTATCTTTGCGTTCTCCGACGGCTCCCTACAATCACCAGCATTGGGAACTGTGCTATAGCGATCTAAATAAAACAATGTTAGATATACATAATGATCTGTTACCGTTCAATCCTTCCTTCGTTCCACTTTCTATTTGATTTTCCTGAAATGAAATAGAAATCAAGAGCAACCTCCTACGCCTACCATTTGTGCAGAACTTGAATACTCCATTCTGTTTTTGTTGCAGCTCAACGACCTTCGAACACGGGACTGTCTGGAAAGTAAATGCTGTAATGATGGATGGCAATTGCAAAAAAAAATAAAGGGGTTACTAATATTTCGAACAGTAGCGGATCTGTTTGTTTGGATAATTTATCCATGCTTCCGAATAATTTTTCGTTTCGGTGGTGGGCACCAATACGCACCGTTAAAAAAATTAATAATTTTCGACACTTCTCACCTGTATGAATTCGCTAAGCAAAGTGAGTTGTTCATTTTGAGTGAAGCATTTTTTACATACATCACACTTGAACTTTCGCCTGTAATTAATTTATAATACGCAGTGGAATGAAAAAGTAAAGACCTGGAGATGATGAGCCAATAATCTTCACTTGGACGGGGATCAATTCATTCGTGGCAGGTCGTTTGGCCTGAAATGACGAAATACATGCCTAGGACGAGAAGCTATGCACAAACTATTATTATCACGAGTAAGTGGATTTTGTTTTACAGATTAAATTATACAGGAAACATTCTCAAGGAAATACAAACCATATTTGCCGCTTTCAATAGAGAAGTAGAAATGAATGTAGTCCCGGGGACATCAGGAACTGTGCTTGTTGCGGGCGATGCAGACATATCAAATGCCGTAGCTAGGATAAAACTTTATTATTGCTCTTTTCTAAGAACAAAAATAGCTTACCATCCATGAAATTACTCTTCTTGGAACACTGGGCTGTTCCTGGTCCCTGCATTTTCTTCTTCCTGGAGTTCTCAGCTGAAGGATTTTGGCAGGGAGACGTAGATAGCGACCTTTCAGGTAGAACCATAGTGCTCAGGTTATCTAAAGTTTATAATAAAATAACAAATGAATGATGAATTTAACCACTGGATTCTTCCTTCTTTATAACATTGCCGGACGATGCTGGTTGACTGGGTTCCTGAAAACATTAAATTAAGAAATAAAATTTATTGAAACGGAATTTGTAGCAGCATGCAGGAAAACTAGCACCTAATTTACTGCTGCACAGTCGTTATTGATTGACGAATCGTTATTGCTAAATAAAACTGCTCAAATAAAATTCAGCAAACGTATTTTAATTCCGGATTTTCTCAGATATTTTTGGCAGCAAACTAGTGAAATGAGGGAATCATAGAAAGTGGGACTTCTTAGCGCATTTCCCAGAAGCGGTGGCGGAGAATCAGTATAAATTGCAAGAATTTTACTTTGATGGGATGCAACATCCAACATAAAACGAAAGCTTGGATGTTAGGGTTAATCTAACCTGAGTCTTCTTAGGATTTGTCTGTTAGTATGGTGCACTATAGCTAAGGGTTTCGTATTAGTTTTTCCTCGCTTTTGATCGTGACATATGCCTTATTAGGTTTGCGTATATACCAGAGCTGCCCGGAAGTAAAAATGTTACTTACGGAAGTGACTTAACGGAATTACGGAAGTAAATTTTCGGAATTTTTACGGAAGTTGAGTTACGTAAGTGAAAAAATGACTTCCGTTTTGCTGACGGAAGTGTTCCGTATCTTAGCGGAAAACTTCCGTAATCAAAACGGAAGTAAAAAGGGAAAAATTAACAAAGAAAAAGTGTAAAACCGCATTAAAATATAAAAAATTCTCACTAGATTCTTTAGTATACGTTGCGTTAATAACTTTTTAATAATACAATAGCTAAGATCCCACGCTCAAACTATGTAACGCGCCAAAAGTTGTTTAAAATTCAATTAAAAATCAAATATCTTTTTTCTATACTTCCGTTAAACTTCCGTCATGTTACTTCCGTAACTTATACCGAATTACGGAAGTAACTTATTCAAATTTTTACGGAAGACGGAATTACGTAAGTGGAAAACCACTTCCGTCTTCTTACGGAAGTGGGTCACTTACGGAACACTTACGTAAGTGACACTTCCGTGCAGCTCTGGTATATACGATAAGGACCATCTCGCGATAGCCTCTCCACAGAATACCTAAGTAGGTGCATTGGTTCTGACAATTTCTTTTATCTTCTTTGTTGACTATCTTGGGCAAGGATATATTTCAACAACGCCCTTGTAAAAGTTTGTTGTTCGGTACTTGTCAGTATCAGAGGCGCATATTCGGAAAACAATAGAGATATATGCTCGTTCAGAATCTCATGGCAACAAAAAGTAAAGATTAGAGAAAAAAACGTGGAGAGTTTCGGCACGCTTAGGAAACTTCAAAAAGTTATGTAAAACTTACAGATATTTGTCGTAAAATCGTTGGTCCGCCACAACTATCACATGATCATGAGGAACATTGACGTCGCAAACATCCAAGCCGACTACCTGGACTGCATCTCTGAAACAAACGTATAGTTAGTAGTGTGCTGATTGAGAAACTAGCAATAACTGGATATAACATAGTTTCAAACAAGTTTCAATATTCGCCACACATCCCAGGGCTGGGAAAAGGCCGGCCCGGCCGGCCCGTTGCTTAAATTTTCGGCCCCGGGCCGGCCCGGCCGGCCCTAGTCTAGCTTATATTTTTAGCGGATATTCTTCAAAAAACTTAGTTTTCAGTTCTATTTTCTGGTAATAACAATAAAAAATGCAGTAAGATTTACCTATTGATGTTTTTTGATACTATTTTTCAAAATATTCACCTAAATCAGTCGATTTTTTCATAAAAATTATCCCTCCAGGGGTGGACTTGTTGAATTTTCGGCCCCGGGCCGGCCCGTGAAATTCCCAGCCCTGTCCCTCCCGAATCCCGTGCCAAATCATCTGACTCCTGAATCCCGAAACCGGAACAACATGACAAATTCTTTAATTTTTACCTTTCATTTACGGTTTGTAGCAAGCCTTTATTATGTAACAAATTGACTTGCCTGATTAAGAAAATGATAAATAAAATAACCAAGAATATAAAAATGATCAGCAATGCTCCACCGACAACAATATAGATTAGATATAGATCCCAGAACTCCTTAGGACAAGAAAGTCCGCTAAATCCACAGATAGGAACCGAAAGCGGCCTTCTGCTACCTCGGTTAGTCCACAGGGCCGAGTTCTCATCCGAATATTCTTTGCTGATTTTCTAAACAAATAGGTTACTGTAGTTGCTACATGAGTGTATTTGTAAGTTCACAACAATGTACATCGTGAGCTCGAAACTTTTCTAATGGAAACTAGTTGCACGATTGTTTTGTAAATCTCCATAAATAATAATAATAATAAAAAATTTATTTTAGTATCGCTTTATCACAGGTTTCTTTATTATTTGCACTGGGCAGACATATTTCTTGATAATTGGGTTTCATTTCTATTTATTGTTGGCCATATAGCACCACTTCGACCATTTGCAACTGCTGCTTTTGATAGATCATTACTCCATTTTGTATATCTTCTTGTCTTCATACATAATATGTCTTCATAAAGAGTATGCCATACTGCAACCCACATTCAAAACCACTGGTCATGATATTTTCATAAAGGTTGCTCAGACTGGATCTTTGCCAAATTTTCGGGTTTAATTTACTGATAGGTCTTAAATCTCTAACTCAACGTTGCAACCAGAATTCCACTTACCACCGGTTCAAACTGAATATAAGTTAAGTTCATAAAGGTGACTTGTTGGTAGTTACCATCTACTCCATATAAAACATACATTGGAGTACGGGAATTATTCTTATCTATTGTAACCTCACCACTAAGACCTAAACATATCTTAATATTTTAATGAAACAAAGTTTATAAAAGTAAGCTTCTATTGTGCAAAATAGAAAATTGAGCAAATCTCGTGTTACAGTAGTCCCTTATGTCACTAATTATAAAAACTTCTAGAGTCGATGATAGAACATTGTTTCCAGCGGGGCTGGCCCGTTTTCCAAATTTCCTGCCTTGTCTTCAAGAATGGTTTTACAGGGCTCTAATCTTTGTTAGTCGGATCCATTTGTGAACGTTTAATCTTATTTACAAGCTACAGTGTAAACCTAAAACTATAATACTTCTGTACTGCGTTTACACACCGTCGAATGTCCCCTGCATTTCCTGTTGCAATCCGACTACATCACGTGTGGCATTGTTAGGATTCTTTTTCATTAGATTACTCAATGCTTTGCCATAGAGAAATGTTGCGTCGAAGAGATGACGAGCGAAGCTAGCAACCTGGAACCAAAAAGATTTAGATTTGCGCTGGATCCAAAAACAGGAAACGTCCTAGAGCAGTTTTTCAATATACCATTATATACCATAGTCTAACTGTTATCGTATAGCCTGATTCAAGAGTCAAGAGATTCAAGAATAGAGTGTTATAGTCTGTTTCAAAACCTAGACTACATTGCGCCGGCGTCATACGATGCGCGGTGTTGTAACTGTTGCCTCCAAAAGTACTCTCTCCCGAAGAGGGCGAAGGCATTTTCGAGCGAATTTGAAGGCAATGCGCATCGTATGAGGTAGGAGCAATGTAGTCTAGGTTTTGAAAGGGACCATACTTTTATTGTACCAATTTTGCGTATATTTTCGTTTTTGAATACTTTCAGAGATATCTTCAACCTATGCCCGCTCAAGATTTTATCTCTGTAAACCACCCTGTTAGTTAACCTACCGTCTGATTATCATTAGCCAAACAGGCAGCAGTATTACAATTTAAAGGAGCTCCTCTGACTCTTGGTAGTACTCCTTGTTGGAAAGATGCCAAAAGATTCTTGTCATCAGCTTCACTCGAGAGGTCCAGCTGTAAGACTATCAGTTACGCATGGTGTGCCATTTTATACTATTTAGGTACTATTAAGATTTTGAAATAGTTCATTAAACATTCAGATTTCCAAAAATTTCTAGTAAGGCAAAACTATTTCGAACTCCTTTTAATTGTTTTACCTGCGAAATCTTCTATATTCTGTAATATCGTCGGATTCAAGACCTAGACTACATTGTGCCGGCTTCATTGGATGCGCGATGTTGCAAAATTTGCCTTCAAATTCGCTTGTCTTCCCTCTCTTCGAGCAAGAGAGCTTTTGAAAGCAAATTTTAACTCCCGCGCATCGTACGAGGGCGGCGCAATGTAGTCTAGGTTCTGAGACAGACTATAGCTAGGTTTTCGATGAAAATAATTGAAAATCGTTTGATTGGAGGCCTCTTTCAAAAGTACATCAATTTTTATACAAAAGCGCCTCTCTCCAGGATACTGTGCTGGAAACCTAACTCTTGATACAGACTATGTTTACCGAAAACTTTAAGGCCCCTGAAGTGTTTTAACTTCCATAAATTTGTAGTTAATAAAACTTACAACAAGTGCATATTTGGCGGCTTCTTTAGCCTTGGTGTCCTTTCCATCCTTGTTACCATCCATAGTGTCTTCCCATAAGGGAGTAAGACCATTTGAAACTTAAACAGAAATAAATGACCCTACGGGAGGTATATTATGCGGAAAATTGATATGCAACTTAAAGGTCTGAGTGTTCAATTTTAAAGCCGCAAAATAGTTATTTTTCCTAATAGAATAGAATCTTTTCAGATAAATAAGTTAGATGTGGTGTTGTACATTGCATTATTGATTAGTCAGTGTTGTCGCGCGCCATCTAGGCCGCGCTCCAATAGAATTTGCAGTTCGTACCGTTGCATCAGCATTGGCCGCCGACTATATTACAAGTAATTTAAGCATACACAGGGTAGTAAAATAAGTGGGTTGTTGGAAAAAGATGGGGGTTTAGACCTGAATTAAGGCTGAGTTTTACCCTAGGGAAGCATCAAAAGCGGATTGGAACCGAATCCACCAGTTTTGTTTGATTCCATAAAACATCAGAATATTTTAGGTCTTAGCTTAGTTTAATTTCTAATATAACTATACTTTGTAATAAAATGCTTACATTTAGTCTTTCCTATAGCAGCTTGACCTATAAATGAGACATTACATGATTGTAATAATCATTTCTTACCGAACCCTAGACTCCTCATTGATATAAATAAGAACAAATACTCATTGTTAGACATGTTAGCAGTATTCGCTGCTGCTAGAAAGTCCCGTTGTTCAGGCCATCCATCCATACAAAGCAATATTACTAAATTTAGATAATTTAATCTTCATGAAGGCTTTAATACATTGTCTATTATTAATAAATATGTCTACATTATTCTTTGAAACAACTACAATACATAGAGGAAAACTATGAAAAAGTTGGCTCGAGCAGAGATAACCCAATTTCCTGCCGGACTGGGCTCGACCCATTCAAAGTTAATAATTTGGGAAAATCTTCAGTAGGGCCGTCTCGTAGCCTATTTTGCATGGGAATGGTTCAACCCGTAGTGAAAATTTCTCGATACCGATTACCCCATAGTGACCGAAGTTCTATGTCTAATAATACTTCTAGCCGATAATTTCCCTCCTCCAAATAGCCAAACCTACTCCTAGCTCGTGTCTTTATCCGGCTCAGCACACTCGCAGTATTTGTGGGATTGCTAGTTACATATTCACTTCTTAAGGTGATCTGCGGGTTGAAGGTGGCAGAGTCCGAGATGGCATTCTAAAGGACTATCGGTAAATGGGTCCCGCAAAGATAGATCGTACCTCCACAGCATCCATAATCCCAGTACAGTACTGTGCTTCCTCGCTTACCGTGTAAACCATGGCTATTCGATCCCAATCGAACAGTTCGAGTACAGAGACAACTACATAACCGAGACTAGAAGTTTTAATAAAGTTATATTTTTAACAAAAAGGAACGTTACCAGTGCTTATAATTTTTAGTTTTTCGTTTTTACTCGTAGAAGAGTTGATATTGTATGGAACTAGTCTTGTTTTAGTTTTACAATCATTTGTGGATCCAGTGGCCGTAGTATAGAAACGCCCAGGTGAGTGCCCGGGCAGTTTTTAGCCTGCCCGGGCAATAATTCTCAACTGCTCGGGCATCCACCCGGGCGTGTCTATACTAAGGCCACAGTTTAGGATGTATTAGTGCTTGAGAATCCGATTATTCTGGCAATAAGATATTTCTTCCAAGAAGCCTTTGAAAGATATGTCTAGACTTTATATGTACTCACCTATCTGATCCAGCAATCATCACAGTCATATAAGGGAACTTATCCTGATCTCCGAATATGCTCGGAGTAAGAAAACCCCAACCCATCATTGTTCTTTGATAATATGTAGACAGGGTGGCCATGGTATAGGCGGCTAGAAAATAAAATAAAGCTTGCGGATTTTAACCTAGAGTTACTCATATGCGTCCTGAATTTCATTCAATGAGAGTCGAAATGCCCCATAGATCATCAAAATTATATGGGGACTAGATTTCTTATTTTTATAATCCTAGTGAGTATTTCGTGATACTCGAGGTTACAAATTAGGAGTATTCCTTAGCCTAACCTAATCTTATGGTTTAGGAATAGTTGCCAATTAATTCCGCAAGCAAAATGTTAGCTTATTTCCCACTGGCTTGGTGATGATCTATTGATCTGGGTGTGTCCTAAGCTGACATCACAGATCTCCTTAGGATTGGGGCAGATTATAAAATAATTATGACGCCATCAATAAGATAATTAGGTAATCTAAGAAAACTACGAAAACTAGCAGCACATCTTCTGATGAATTTTAAAAGTGGTGGCTTTACCCCAGTGATCAGTCAAAAGCTTCGAAGATTCGGATTGAGCTACTTAAAGGTAAACCCCCCCCCCCCCTTTCCCTTGTATTGCTTACATTGTGGACAGGGTGGTCCAATAACTACGTCTACATCAATATCATTAAAGAAGTAGACTCCAACTCCAACGGCTAATGCAGAATCACATTCTGTATAGTTTACATAGAACCTAAACTGGTTAATATTATTTAGGTTTTACAATCCGCGCTAGAGGTTGTGCCACAGCTTCCGTTTTTTCGGGACGCCCAGGAAACAGAACTGGCGAAAACAGAAATAGTTTGAAAGCTATTTCGAAAATGTTCATTTCCAATAGTTCTGTTTTTTGATAGTCCCGTTTTCTTATCTATAATAGTGTACAGCATATTTGGAGCGAAGACGTGAGACGAGGGAACCATAGGAAGTGGGACTTCATAGCACAACACCCAGAATCAGAGGAGGCGGCGAATCAGAACAAATTTGTAAGAATTTTTTCTTAGGGTGAATTGGAACCATCGACCTCTAGCTGGGCCACCATACCCCCTTAGTTCTATGAGAAAGTTGCGTATTTAGCAAATGGTGAAGGGGAAAACTGTTGCGAAATGGGCTTTAAATTTGTTAACACGCCTTCTTTAATTTTGAAATATTGAATACGAGCAATTAAACTAACTGAAAATCAATATCAGTGGCAAGGTTCAGTGATCTTAAATAGTCAAGTGCAATGGGCACAGCGCCACCGGTAACTGAGAAACCGATAGAGCCCTCCAATGTGTTGTTCTCAGTAACGGCCAGACCTACTTTTACCTAAAATACAAGGTTTTATTGTGAACTTGTAGTATTGTATATTTTAACAAACTCAATTGTTGTTTCTGTAGTTTACAGCAAACAAAAGACCTCAGAGCGCGGTGGTACACAGGGGCTTCCGCAATTGCGTATTTATATTTTTCTGACAACAAAGAAAAAATTGTGTATCGAACCATATAATGGAAGTTAAATTTTTCCACAGAACGAGCGATTTTTGAAACCTTAATCAACGCTGCTTATTGCAGTCTCTTTTGTTATGAACTATAATCGTTTAGCCTGACCTTTGTATCTTAGCGTAAACCTATTGATAAGTTTCGAATTTTATCTTGCTTTTTCCTTTCTGCAGAAGAGCTTTGCGGTCGATTTGTAAAAACCGCTGGCACCCGTTTCTACTTTTCTTGAGCCCGGGCTCGAATCGAGGCTGATCGAGCCTACCAATTTTATGGTTTGGTATTTAATATCTAGATGTTCTCTTGACTTGACTGGATTCTCAGAATATTCAAATTTAGTTTCAATTTCGGGTGATCCCAGGTTATATTTCAGCCTATATGATCAGCACAAGCCCTCATAAACAGTGGTTATCGCCAGTTCAAATACCGTTTTTCTTATCTGGGGTACTGTAACTTGCGCAGCGGTGGTAAATATCAGCAGTAATAGATATAGAATCATTTTTAAGAATATAGAAAAATACATGTAAATGTATGTGGGTGAGAAAAATAAAATATTATTATTCCATACATGGGATGGACTGCCTTCGAAGTTGTAGGATTTCAGCTGAAACCTCACTAATTTCCTAAAATCGCGGCTTGAAATTTAGAAACTACGGCTTCTTTTGAAATGAAAAGTAATTTGGCAACTAGCTGGCTAGTAGCGCCCCGCAAAGTACACGGCGTCGGCGTCTCGCAGGGAAAGGGGAATTAAAATGAAAATAACTATAAGGGGACCAACTATATATAGTAGAGGAAATTATATAGGTATATATATATATATAAGTATAAAATTAACTCTTGATCTGTAGTGTGCGGGATTTAAAAAAAGAAAGTATGGCCGTTGTATAGATCAAAATTTATAAAATTAATCATGTGCTTCGTAGTTTTCGGTCCAGATAATGGTACAAATGTTTTCAGGTGTTCAATTTTATTTTTATTTTACGAAAAAAAATCTACTTTATTATTGTGGCCGGACAATCGCTTGCAAGGGGTTACGGTACGAACTTCAAATTTATTAGATCTTATTTGATCTTATTAGAACAAATCTGTGCTCTAATTCGTATTTCTTAGACCTTTAGGCTAAAAGTCTGAAAAAAGGCTTTAACTGCAGCGATTAGTCCGTCTACTATAGTTAGTATTGCCTTAGTAGGATTTCCTTAAACCAAATATTCGCGACTATACAAGTCTTACAGGATCAATTTTTAAGTGGTTAAACATTCATTCATACATATTCTTAGTGTTTTCTTATCTTCTGAATGTTTCTTCTATTTTTACTATTCTTCTCAAGCATATTAGGTCTGCTGACCACCTGCCTACAGATCCGTGCGAGACAGAATGGTACGTAACAGCCCTTTAAATACTATAGTAGCCGGACAATCGCTTGCAAGGGGTTAGGGTAAGAACTGCAAATTTGCTGTAGCTATTAGAGTAATTCGAGCAAATATATGCTCTAATTGAAATTTATTAGACCTTTAACTGCAAGCGATTAGTACACTGACTAGAAGTTTCTCAATAGTCTTTAGAATCTAAAGACTATTGAGAAACTTCTCTAAAGTTTAAATGCCTTTCAGTTTACCTCTTTCTGCTTATGTTTTTGTAATATAGTCTTGTTCCTAAAAAAACTAAACCATATTTATCAAGGAACGACTTTTGAACTAAAAGCACTGCCTCACAACAGTAGTGCAAACACTCAGTTTCCATTTTATTGGGGATCCCAAGATCGATTGCGATTCCACCAAGCAGCCCGGGGGCCCAGAACCGTCCCGTCCTCTGCAGGGAACTATTTACAGTCCCGAATCCCTATCTATGTGATTTCTATCTAGGTTATTCTAGTTTATTCTAGTTGTTTTAGTTGATAAAGACGAAGCCTACGTGCCATTGCTAAGAAAAGATGCCTCTATTAACATAAAGAAGATAAAGGCAACAAGCAAGAAGAACAAACGAATCCGACTAGATCCAGAAAATCAAATCGAAAACGGTAAGGCTATCTAGAAATATCATGACCATTTTAATCCTAGTCGTTGAAATAAAGCGTTGTTAGTTTTAGTCTAAAAACTTTTAGAGGCTGGAATGGGATATACGTCATTGCCTTATTTGAAAAATGCACTGATTGTTTTGTATTAAGCAGATCTACTAGTTTATAACTAGACAGCTGTTATATATTATTGTCTAAATATTGTTTTACTAACGAGTATTGTTGTAGTTTGCGTATTCAGCAAACTTCAGAAATGTCCAGCCAAATAAGTGTTAAATTTTTTAACACTGTATTTCTACTTGGGAATGTCACTACATCAATGGCTAAAATATATGTCTTCTTGTTTTTCAGATGTACTGAGTACTGTATTTTTCAGATGATTCATCAATGTCCGCAACTACAATAACCTCTATCATCGCAAGAACAACGAGCAACACTCTGGATGAGGAACCGAAAGAATACCTAGGAAATGTTCGTCTTGTAGCCAAAACCAATAAAACAGGTAAAGATTGGAATCAAAACAGCCAATATATCGACTTAGGGAAAAAAACTATCGCGAACCAACAGCTTATTTATCCAATGTTTCGTGCACCCGAAGACTGAATATTAGAAAGGAGCCGTCTCTGCTGAGAAGATTCCGAAATGAATGGCCGAAACCCTGCGCTCAAGATATCTACCATTTATGTGTGATACGAGTGATAGAGGAAATAAAATACTTTAAATACTTAATACCCAATTTTCGCCCTATTCGGCCAGGGGGCCTTATATTCTCACCCCTCACCTAGCAATTAGATACAGAAGATTTACATTTTACAGCTAACAGCACCTATATTTCCAAGTTGTTTGGTGCGGATCCAAATTTGGCTTCAACACAGGATACGACGTATATTTCAGATGCGGTTAGTTTATAAATTTAACTTTATTTCAATCTACAGAAGTTTAAATAAGAGAACGGACAACTATCTGTCTCAAATTTATCATAAGTGATGACCCAAACTTCTGGCTTTTATGCTAATATTGGGACAAAACAGACTTATAAAAATGAAATTCAATGGTGAAAACATTTCTGGTTATGTTATGTGGAATACTAGTTTGCTCTATAGGTAAACTCCATAGGAAGTTTGCTCCGAAAAAAGAAAGGAGGTGCACCAGTCGAAAATGGAAATGAAGTTGTTTTATTTCAGACCCTACCGGACGAGACTCTACGCGATGTTCCCTCGCTTATGACCGATGATGTCACTCTAAGGCCGTATCGTTCAGATGCAGATGTGGTCCTAGCACGTAATGAATACTATGATAACTCAGAGCAGCGTGCAGCATGTTCCGCTGCCATCAAACGACACGGTATGGTTCTTGGAGATGAAGCAACTTGTGAAGCTACTGGAATCACCCACACCACTTCGGATGTCACAACAGCTACGCTTCCATGGAATTGAATACAAGCAAAATCGATTGCGAATCTAATAACTAACTGTAGTGTGAATAAATGTCAGACTTTCCTCTTTTGTCTATAATGAAATTTAATTTATTATTTGAAAGGGAATACTCTTATATATAATAAGGAATAATTTTAAAGGGAATATAATAAATGGTGGAACGTTAGTAAGTCTGCAGTACCAATAAAGGCTATACAATATGGTAAACAGTACGGAGACCCAGTCAATGGGTAAATATGTCGATTCAACGGAAAACTTTTGATTTAAGCTTAGCGGTTTATACATTCAACGGAACATATAAAAACTTGTCTCATACCATATCTAGACCGAAAAGCCTACCTGGGCAGTTTCGCCTTGCCATAGTCGAAATTTTGTTAAAAAATAAAATATAGCTTACCTATTGGGTGTCGGCATACGGCAAAGTCGAACGCCAAACCCTACGGCAAGGATTCACATTAACCGAAATAAAATAAAAGGAAATAAGTATTGATATGTGTCTAGTATGCACGCTGTGGACATATTTTTTAAATAAATATTTAGTAACTGGTATTTCGACAAGCTATTTCCGAATATAAAGTTACTTTTTCATTATTTAATTTTTGTTGATGTTTTTAACTGTTTTGTGCACTTATTTTGGATAGAACTTTAGTTGCCGCTTTCATTCAATAACTGAAATCAAACTTGCTTTATAACATTCGGTTCAGCGAACTACGGCTTTTCATTTATTTTGAAGATTTTATTTTTAAACTAATAACAAATTGACAATGTATACATGAAAAAAGTTCTAAGTACTTATATATTAAGTATACATTCGCTGACTGGACAACAGCCGACATCGTTGGTGCGCCCCATTCGCATTGGTAATCATGTGCAGTCCTATAGTAAACAAGTGAGCCGGGTGCGGTTTACATGGTTTCCCTTCACTTGCTTTTTCAATTTACCAAATGTTCTTCGGCGACTCAAATCGATATTCATAAATTAGTTGTTTGATCAAATTTAGCCTTTTATTTTGAACCTCAAAACTGCGTAAAATAGAATATGAAAAGAAATGTATGTAATAAATTGTTGGTCGCGATGTTTTCTGCCATAACAAATGTCTTAATTGTAAGTAGTGTATAGCGTAATTCTCTCGTAGCTCTGTCACGGTATTGTTATCTAAACTTGCATTTATAGATTAGTCATGTATTTATCTTTCGGTTCAACTACGTGTTATTATTTCATAACAGTTTAAGCTATTCACTATACTTTTTTTGCAGGAAACAGTACTACGTTGTTTCATCTGTAAATTTGGTCAACACCACGGGTATAGTATTGTATGATTTTAAACTAGTTTCTCAACCAACATGAAGATTGAACCATCTACAAGCGGAGGCGATGTAGTAGTAAGTTTAATCCCTTTCGAAATATTTACTGGCATTTCTGGATTCGGGAAAATTTAACCGCTCTGAAGTATCACACTAGGGGAGGGGGAGTCGTGGGTTCAAAAGTGAAGAATGACCAAAAAATAAAATTTTACTTCGAATTGGTGGGTTCTATTTTATAAGGGTGGGTGGGGGATGATAGTTACATATAATCCTGAATTCAGCAAAAATTTGGTAGATACACACTTTCAATCGAATCAACTTTTCATTCAGCCTCGCCTCGTTGGAACTCTCATTGAAAAGATACGGAATAGTTCAACAGCAGAAGATTTTATTGCCGAGTTAGGAAATGCAAGGTTGCTTCATTCGGCGCTCGCTAAGGTAGTGGATTTATTAGCCGACAAATGTCACAAATGTGAACATTTAGACCGAACTATATCGCTGGTCTGATATCCTGAATCGCTGCGATGCAATCCTGGAAGATGCTGTTACAATCGAAACATACAAGAATTATCCCCCAGGGAATTTGAATCTTACACGTCGAATGAAAGTCGACGTTGATTCTGAAATGAAAAGAATGGTTGTCGTCATCATTCGATTCACATCTTTCCTCTTCGAAAGCACGTCTACTCGTCGTATATACAACAGCACCGATAGATTGTTGGCATTGCTGGATGCTTCCGATCTAGATATTGTTGCCGAAGTGCTGCGTCTATTACAAATAATGAGCAAGCGATCAAAATTCCTATCTACGAGGTTGTGTCCCCTAGAACAATCGAAACTAACCAACTGCCTTATGTCTATTGCTGAAGCCTGCCAACCTTATGTAAGTTGCTTCAAGAATTGTGGACAGTTAATTCTACCTTTAGACGTGGAAAGGTCGTCTTCGAAATCTCAAAATGTGTGAATTCGTGAAGGATGATCTGGAAGTAAATGGTATAATTCCCTTCAACTATACGGACCACCAGGGAAATACATTTTTTTTCTCAGATTGTACAGATGTAAGTTTTTGAATTAAAAAATGCGTGGTAATTAATGTTACAGGCAAACGAATCTCTGCTTGACCTCATGGACAATGCTCCTTCTTGTACTGATCTAAATAATGACTGCCGCTACAATGTTCTAGCAAGACTTCGAATGATCAGATTCTTCCATAAACATGATCACAGAATGCAGTGTCTTATTGTTCGTCTCCTCTCCATATCTACCTTGAGTGCGTTTTTATTCTCTCGCTTTCGATTTTTACAGGCTTAATGAATGTAATGACTATTAGTCTACCAACATGTTTCAATGGTTCGTCCTCAGTTTAACACGCAATTTTTCAGTATATTGTCGTTTTCAACCCGATGAACCTCAAATCGATGCCTTGTTGTATTCCGGTTTCATAGAAGAAACAACTGATCTACTAAAATCTGATCTTGGATCACACTCGCTGGTTGACCCCATTAAAACTGAAGCTTTCCGAACACTCACAAGTATAGTTTCCCTTGAAAAAGCCACTTCTAGGTACGGCTTTGTCCGTGTTTCATTCTATTTATTGTTTGCCTATTCAGAGTGCCGGTCATTTTGGACTGTCTTGGTGCTTCTTCTTACCATGGATTTTTGGCCACCTTCACTCGGCAGATTGTGGATAATTTGAAGCGAGAAGAGCTTGGACAGTTCGGAAAGCCAAGCGTAGCACAGGGAACTGCCTTGTTCTCGTTTCTTTACCATCTGAGTAGTTTCGATCTGAGAGGTTTGATAGGAGGTCTTATTTTAACCAGATTTGTTTTTGCAGTTGCTGGCGAGAATTTGGTTTCCTGTGGTTTAACCCAAACATTGTTGAGTGTACTTGAGCACAAGAATTTGCCATTGGAGCAGATTTCATTTGCGACAAGATGCTCACGTATTATCGATATTTTTACAACCATCGATGTAACTGTTTTTAACAACTGTAAAGGCATGGGAATTGTAGTCGATCGGCTCGTGGTAAGATATATTAATGCATTATTTATGTGAAGCATTTTTTTTAGCACGAAATCAACGAATGTCGTAAAGAACAACCGTTCAGTATTGATGTTTCTGGGGACACGGATAACGATCTTGCTCGAAATACGTTTGTCAGAACAAGTGGAATTGAAAAGCGGTGCCATCAGCATCGTTCTGGATTGATCAAAGGACTATTGACTTTCATAAAACGTGCAATTAATGAACAACAACTGCAAGAAAGTATCAGACATTGTATGATTATACCTACTACAACCAATTTTAAAACTAATTTTAGTAATGGAAGGCGACCTTCCGGATTCGCTGATTCACCTCATCAGCAATGCTGAATACTATTCCGATTCAATTTACCATCACACCCTTCAGCTAGTAATAAACTTCATATTCCAGGTTTGGCATTTCTACCACACAGTTAATTCAATTATAACATTTAGGAACCTGCTCAACTGACTTTATTACAAAGCAAACATGTGCCCTACGTAATTCTTCAAAGTTTGCTGCGAAAAGAGGTAATACATATTTTAGATATATACTTAATTCATAAAAATGTAAAGTGCGGCACAGCCGAGGACGATAATTAATAAAAAAAGACGAAAACAAACAAAAAACAAATTAGGAATAATAAACAAGTCTTGGAGATAACATCATATACAGTACGAGATCTCAATATTAATATAAAGTATAACTTAGTATATTGCAGTTACCAAACTCTCGGGATGTAATCAGCAATTTACCCTCAATATTCTCTGCTCTTTGTCTCAATGAGGCTGGTTTGAAACAGTTTGAGGCGTATAAACCATTTACCCATGTATTCAAAATAATACTCAGTATCAAGTTTATTGCCACGATGAAAAAGAAGAGAAGCGAAATGAGTAAGTCATATTTTACAATTTTCTTTAAGAATATTTGCTTAGGTGAATCTGCTCAAGGTATCGGTAGTTCATTGGAAGAGCTTGTCCGTCAGCATAACCAGTTGAGACCGCATATGCTGGAATCTATAATAAACGTATGACAATTTTAATGATCTCAGATAGAACAAATTCAGGCTATGAATTGTCTGATCGAATTAGGAAACAATCCTCCTGCAAACACAAAAATAGTAATGGCACTATCTCGCTCAGCAAGCAAAGCTGCTTGTCAAAACATGCAGACAGGAATGGAGGGGCAGCTTGCAGAAGCAGCGATACCTCCCGAGGCTTTGGTTAGTTCGAATTTGTTACTTACAGTTTGTCTCATTTTAGATTGAAGGTAATCCGTTTATCCTCCGCGACGAAGATATGTCTGACGACGAGGACGAAGATGCCGATCACAGTATGGATGAAGTCAGCGTGAACCAGGAGCCCTCTGTTGATAAAATGGTATAAAATACTATCATTTCTAACCTAGTTGAAAGAAAAGTGAAGATTTTTTCTAAAATAATCCGTAGAAACCAATTGAGTGCTGATATAACAATTTAGGGACTTGAAATGGATTGTCTTTCTGATTCTAACGATTGTACGAGGGTTTTACCTTTGGGAGATTATGTGCTCGTGTTTACAAAGGCTTGTTATCTGCTTCTGATAGATTGTTAATTTCTTTTTTAGATACTTGAGACTGTATTGCCGCAGATAACTTCCAACGATGGAGACGATGAATTTGTGGATAGAAATGGCGTTGGAAAAGTAAGGTGAATAAACAGAATAACCCCATTCTCTTATTTCAGCTCCTTATTCTGAGTCAGATTCCAAGCATTTGTGTCGAATTGTCATCGAGTGCCTTGTTTATTCAAAGTGCGGCAGTCATAATACAACATATTTTACTAAATGTGCGTTCACGAGCTAAAGTCATGAAGTCCATCAAAGATTTGTTCGATAGCAACATACCTCTTGATATTGCTGAAGCACCACATGAGGGTGGATCTTATCTAATTCACGTGGGAAAAGAAAACATTGAGGTACATTCGTCTTCATTCAATTAACACATTTTTTTCTTAGAAATCAATTGCTTGGCTCTCCTCGATCATACCCATTCTACTCAATGTAAGTAAAGGAACAATATCGCCTGCTGGACATGTACGTTTCCAAATATTTGTGCTTCTGTACAGAGTTTTGTAGTTTACAAGTGGGACTGACAGAAGAAGTAGATTGCACGAAACGTGGTTGCAAGATGAAGGATCTGATATAATCACCAAGATTCGAACAATCTCTCGCATTATATCATGGGAGACTGCATTGATTCATCTATGTGAGCCAGCAAAAAATGTTTCAACAGCCGCTACACAGACCGAGCATTCAGCAGATGGCTCAAACGATGAACATCCCAGGTAACCTCAACCCCAGAAAGTTTTAATTTCGTATTCTCAGCACTTTGCCATCAACCTCCCAGCCGCATGACAACGTTACATCAATTGCAAAGAAAACAGTTCCAAAATGGGAACAAGCTGGAATACTACAAAATGAGCAAACATTTTGGCTTGAAAATAAGCCTCTTGCTGATGCAGTCACAAAATGCAACAGGTAGATATATATATATATATAGCTAGATTGTATAATACGAATTGATGAAAAGAAATACTAGGTCGCGGGTTCGAATTCACCCCGAACCATTATGTTTTTCTATTTTTTAATGAGTTCCTTGAGCTGAAAAATCGCTAATTCAAAAAAAAAAAATTTCAAATATACCCAACATTTGCTTATTAATTCCTGAAAAACCAGGATCCTGGAGAAAAAGCCTTGAAAACCAGCCTTCGCGGGCCGGGAAGCCCCTGTGATGATCATCACAATTCGAAAAGTATTGCAATATCTTTCAACGCATTTTTCAATGGATATTTAAGAAAACTTTATTTTATATTGTTTGCACTACTTACTTTCAGATCATTAACCGAATTTCTCAACATGGTCATCCGCTCATGCTACTTGTCCAGCCGTAGAAATCGCCGCGAAGTCTCTCATTTGGTTACGAAACCTTCGTCTGACCTAGCAGATAAACTTTTTTGTGGAATATATGCGGAACTAAAGTGGTGTCCATCAAAATGCGCCAACTCCCCAATGGAGTAGGATATTCGATCTTTTTTGTTTCTATCTATTATTCATAGGCTGGGTCGATTGAAGGAGCTGCTAACCCAAATGAACGGGGTGTTATATGATAGTGCTGGAAATACTTTTCACGCTGTTCTCCACAAATTCTATGCTTCGGGATGTCATAGAGCATTTTGTGATATTATGACCACAAAATTGAGCCCAGCCATTATCACTCAATCGTCTCCAACCCTTATGAGCTCTTTAAATGATTGGCTACAGATTGCAAAACTTCTCGCTGATAAAAATCAGATGATCAACTCTATTCACAAGAGTACGATTTCCCCTGAATCGTTCAAAATTGATAAATATGTTCAATTGGTCCACTATGTAAGAACTAGTTATTTTTCGTATACAAATAGAGGTTTTAGGATTTCTTTCACTGTTTATCATCGCTTTTCTCCAGCCTGTCTCATAAATCAGTAAATTTGAAAGACTACCAGGATACATGCGATAAAGCTATATCAGTTTACAAAGAGGTACAATGCTCATTTTTATATGTTTACTATGTTTATTTAGGTCATAAAGGGATTAAAATCATTGTCTGATGATCAAAACAAAACTGCCGATGAGACTACTGCTAATACCATTCCAGACGAGGAAAACGTTTCTCAGCTGGTAAGGTCTAAATGAAAACATTTGTTCATCTGTATGTCTAGATGGAAATGGGATTTACGAGATCGAGCGCGGTTCAAGCATTCTTGCATTGCACTAATATTGCTGAAGCAACAAATTGGCTAATCAGTAGAGGACCACTTTCTCAAGAGGTACATTGCCAATTCTTTCATACTTAATATGCTACATTTTGCAGGTTCTGGATAATTCGGTTGAGGTGAACGCATCTGATGATACAGCTCTAAGTAGCGACATTCAAACCTGCGATGTTATTGACCCAGTGTCATCTGATTCAACAGACACAAAACCACTTATTCTTCCACTACAAGAGCTAAAGATTGGCGTATGTTTATACCATCAGACTTATTCAATTCATTCACTTTAGCAAAATGTTTCGGTCTCTACAGCATGTGTAGAACTGATGCCGCTGTGCAAACGCTTAATGGAAAGTGGGTCAGAATTGAATTTCACTTGCGCAGACTTGGTAATAAGTATTCTTGACTGTTTTGACGATGAATGGAAAAAATCCCAGCTTATCAACCAGATTATGATATTAGAAGTGAGTTTTATTTTTAATAGTTCAACTTATGTTTTCTCTAAGGTGATCGAACAGGCGAGAGAAGTGGCTGAATCTCAGGAGGAAGAGAAAGTAAAGTCGCTTGCAGGCCGCATTCATTTTGTTTGCCTTATAATGGAGCACATGATCGACGATTATCTTGAGGTTATATTGCTAATAGGTCAACATAATCTTTATTTTAGTGTGCCAAGGAGCATCCCATGGTATCTGTAATGCTACTACTTCTTGGAAAAATTGTCCAAAAATACAATGTCCAGGTTTTGCAAGAATTGTATTATTATCGTCTTCGGGCATATTCATAATTTTTTATTTAGCCTACTTGCCCCTGTGATTCTTTGGTTGGATTTGTACGACAAATGTTCGCGCACTCAGCTACGGCGTGATCTTCTTCGGAAAATTACCGAATCTAAACCGCCTATATGGAAATATTTTGGTGAAGATGGGGAAATGCGATATTCTCATAATCGAGGTTGGTTATGATTTTTGCTAACCAAATAAAATATATTTTAAGGGAAGAAATGGATTCCATACTCGAAAGATGAGCAGCAAAGCATAAATGCAGCATTCTTTGCAGCAAAGAAAACTGTAACTGTGGAGAGGTAGCTTCCCGTGTTTCTAGTCGCTAATAATAACTTTTTAGTAAAAGCCCGAGACGTTCAACAGCTTTTACTATAGAATTCGTAGATATGGTACATAGAGAAAATAATACGTTGCGATATACTGTGAATGTTGAGCTGGATAGTAGTATTACCGTCGACTTGGATGAGATTGCGGCATCGGTAGATTGTAAAGAACCACTATCGTAATGCAGGTTTTTGTAGGAAGCCCAATCTGTGTGGGAAGCGGCAGAAAGGGGCGATTTAATTCAGTCGGTTGTTGGCCTCCTGCACAAGGCTGTGTTAGCAGGCACGGTTGGGTCCTCAGTCCTAACGTTCACAGCAAGATTGACTCAAGACTCGAACTTGGCCGCGCTTTTTGTTCAGGTAAACTATATATTCTGTCACTTCTATTGTACTCTATAGGAAGGAGGAATTATGGCTACACTCAAGTTGCAATGCTCTGATAGCCCTTGCACCTCTTCACTTGTTAGCATTATACTCCGACAATGTATGGATACTGAGGAACTATCGAAGAGTGTATGTTTCAAATGTATTCAGTTGCAAATATTTTATCAGGTTTATGAACGAGCTATACGCCAAGTCACAGCTAGCAATCAACTGAATAATTCTACCTTTGGAGGATTTTTGGGTCTGGAAGAAAACAAGACAAAAGAATGGCATGCTGCTCTCAAAAAACTTACTCCTCTTTCTATCAGGTTTATTATAAGGGAGGGAAAATGATATTTTAATATTTACAGAAGGCCACGCCTCTTTGTAGATGTAATGGAAAAATTCGCTTCCATTTCAAGTGCCAATCAAATTCAAAGTACTGGAAAACATCCTAAAATAGGCACTGAAACAAATATTCAAATGGAACAGGTAGAAAGTTCTTGTTTTCTCTCCCAACTATTGGTTTAGATTGTAAACATCCTACTGCAAGAAATTTATTCTGGAGACTTCGCAGAATCTGAGACCCGGCTGGTGTGTCATAAAAAGTTTTAGTTGAAATATGTTTTTATTACAGCTTTCACGCGGTTGCCTGCTTACTATATTGGCTGAATTGGCGAAAACATATGGTGGTGTAGCCTCGCTTATAGCTGATTCAAAACAAGATGAACAGAGTGTCATTTTTCTTCTTCTTGTTAAGTACATCGATGGCAGTGATAAGGTTAGTGAATTTTATATGCTGCATGTCAATGTGCGTTTAGCGTACCATGAAATGCTTGAAAGATTTGGTTGGAATTCTTTCTGGTTGCAATCATTCACCAAAAGCACAAGAATCAGTTGTATCCGACGTCAAGGCAGCGCTCGGCAGTATTGGTTCTTCTGATTTTGCAACAGTGCCCAAGAAGGTAGAACATCGTGTTGTTACCTACACTAAATAAAAAACTTTAGGTAGATGAGCTCTGTTCACTTATAGCTATGATGGTGGACTCATGCCCTTCTCCTGTAAACCCTCCTGCATCATCGCAACCGAAACCACTGACTGCTTCTAACAATATTCTTAAACTAGTCCTCAAAAAGAAATTGTGTAACGATCTTGTCAAAACAATCACTTGTATGAAGCTCTCTCAAAAGGTGACAAAAACACCATATCGATGCTTGTACTATTTATTTATAGGAAAGTGTGGAAAGTGTAGCCAAAATTCTAAAAACCTTGGAGATTATTATGCATCACTTGAATGTTCCATCAATTCCGAACACTCCAGGGCCCGACTCCAGGCACGAGGTTTCTACCTGTAAAGATCATATTAATTATGCTCATTAAGCGATTTCTTCAAATCGATATGGGAAGATTCATGGGGGGTGATCATAGAAACAACATAACTATAGCGCAAGTGGCACATCATCTAGACCCTGCAGGTCGTTTACAAGAAGTCACACAGCAATTAGAATCACTGCGAGAGCATGTTCGTCGACTGGAATACCGACCTCCTGCCATAGTAGTTTTGTTTTGCATTATTAGTAATATTGTTTTTTGAGGAAACTGATGACGACGCACCAGAAGATGATGGTGATTCGTTACAAAGCAGTGAATCTCCTGCAGACCAAAATGAAAACAACGAAATTGTTGTAATGCGGCATGATGAGACGGCTGATCACGAAATGGAAGACGAAGAAGGGCAAGATGATGACGACGAAGATGATGATGACGACGACGATGATGAAGACGACGATGATGACGAAGATGGTGTGATGGAACAAGATGTTGAAGAAGATGATAGACACGTTGTGAGAAAATCGCGCAATTCCACTATTAACGTGAAGTATTTTAGGGTGATTCTGGAGAGGAAATGAATGACACATTGGAAATTATTCGCGATGCAGCTGATCGCACTGTCCGGGAAAACGAGGATGAAGCTGATATAGCTGTCGACGATGACGAAGAAGATGATGAAGAAAACTACGAAGATGATTATCCTGAAGCTTTCGAAGATATGGCAGACGTAAGTTCAACTAGCCTTAAGTAAAAACTGTTCTTTTCAGTCGATGGATGGAGTGTACGAGGACTTAGATAGTAGGCCGAGCAATAATTTGTTGCTTGACGAGTGGGATATGTATCCCCCTGGTATTGCTCGATTAGCTAGGTTAGTTGCGAGTTACCATAATAGTCACTGGCGTTTTATATTTTAGAGTCAATCCAGGTCGTCCAAGGGCACAACGTTTTACGGATGCGCACCCTCTTCTTGTTCGACCGCCGCAACACGCAGATGCTGTGGAAAATCCAGTAATTTCATCAGCAGCAGACGTAAAAATTTAAAAATTTTTTTGTAAGGTTCACTTTTAGATAAATGCGCACAGGCGTATGCTGTTTGGTAATCTCAACCGACAGAATGCTATTAGGCGTTTTCCTGCTTCACGCAGTCGACTTCTCCACACTCAGTTGTTTGACAGAATATTTGATGTTGGAAGTCACGATTTCATAACTGCATTGGTAGGTATTAATGCTTTATTCATATTTTATTCATTTTCAGGATGGTTATGGCAGAAGGGTTTATGAGGAGCGTCCTGATTATCGTCTAAACAGAAATCCAGCACACGTTCCTTCTCCGCTTGACAGACTGAAAGAGGCGTGTATGATATTGGAACCCATGTCTGTGCGCTATTTATTCCCATCCATTGCATCAATCGTTACCAAGAACGCTGATGAGAAATTGAAAAAAGTAAATCACTTGGTTTGTTGTTGTTATATTTTATTTTTCAGGAAGTGCAGGAAAAGGAGAAAGAAAAAATAAAAAAGCAGGCCATATCAGCACCCGTTGTATCATCCGCTACAGTAGAGGAAGCAGAGAGTTCCACAGCTGCAGTAAACCAAGCATCCGATGATTTGCCAGTCAGCGACGCAGCAGACATTGCTATTAACGATGTTAATGAAGTGATAAGTACTGAACACCAGGAGGAAGATGCTATGGATACAACAGGTATGCATTTCTTTGATTATTGCTTGTAGTGTTTTGTTCAGAACCTGGTGCTAATGGAGACGATGTCTCGTTGGAGGATGTTCCACCAAATTCTTCAGCCGCTACAGTAGCTTCTTCTCTGCCTGATGATGTAGAAGAAAACGTTGCCATGGAAGAAGGTGAAGAGACCACTGAACCAATTCAAGAAAGGTTGGTTAATTAGTGTATTTGTATTAATATTCATATTTTGTAGCTCTTTCGCTAACCCCAATTATGATGCAACCAATGCACCTAATAACGCAATTCCAGAAGAATATCGTGCAATATTAGGAGGTTATGTAATTGTTTCATTGTAATTGACTTTTTTTTTCCAGATATTGAAATTCCTGAGGGTGTTGATCCCGCTTTCTTAGCTGCTTTGCCTGATGATATGAGAGCTGAGGTTATTCGCGATCATCAGCGTGCACAGAGGGCGCAAAGAGCTACCACATTAGCCACAGCAACCGTCGCTGAAGGCGACAACGCAAACAACACACCTGCAAATCCACCTCCTGTCGTTGAGCCAATTGATCAAGAATTCCTCAGTGCTTTACCACCAGAGCTTCAAGAAGAAATTCTTCAACAGCACGAAAGAGCGGTCCGTGAAGCAGAAGAAGCTGCCCGACGTGCAGCTGCGCCTCCAGCTCCTGTGATAGAGGAACTTGATGGTGCTGCCGTAATTGCCTCTCTCCCACCCGGAGAACGCGCACAAGTTCTGGCAGAAATGGATGAAACCGAATTACAAAGGTTGCCTCAAGAAATGCAAGATGAAGCTCGCAGGGCCAGAACTCAAATGATGTTTGAACCCGTATGTTCTTTTTATAATCACATTTCAATCTTTATTTTAGAGTCGAGTAGCACGCATTTATCATAGGCCTGGTATGCGCCCTCCATTCCGCTCAGGTGCAGCAACAACTTCCGGCATTGGAAATCAAGCTGGGAAAGGCCAGACGGCTACCTCTCAAATCGCCCCTCTGCTGGATAGAGAGTCAATTTTAATTTTATGCTCGCTCTTCCTTCTTGAACAGCCACAAGTTTTTGCAGTCACAAAACTTCAAAGGGTTGGAATCTAGTCCAATTATACATATAATTGATCTTTCTAGGTTCTTCGATCTGCCAGCTATCAGTCTAACACTTGCGATCTTACCATCTGGTGTTTGCAAGCTCTGCTTGATAAAGTTTCCGAAATATCCAGCGAAGATGAAGAGGTTATTGAGTTTGAAATAATGTTTTATATTTGTTTTTAGATAGTATCCGTGTGTCCCGATTGGCTTGACTCAATCACTGTTCCTGGAATTGGCCATAATGAAAAGGTTCTTCGCATTAACAAAGGAGCATCGAAAGGTTTGCGATACACATGCTTTAGACTTATTGTTTTATTTACAGTGTCTGTCCATCCACTTGTCGCATCATCAATATCTAAAAACATTATCGATTGCCTGGTATTGCTCGGAAAGTCATATGGGGGACATTTTATACCCGCTGTTTTGCGTAGTAAAGAAGCTGAAGCCAAGGAAATGCCACCGTTGGACATTTTTTGGAGTCTTCTCCTAGTATGAATTGGAATTTATGCATAAGAAAATAATGTGTTCCAGAATCCACAGTCAAAGGCTTCATTTGGTAAAGAATGTCCTCCCTCCGTGCGATCTCCATTGGAGCAGCTAAAAGTTTCTCCTTTTGCAAAAGTTTTGCAAATGGCAGGAAAACGGTTTATTCGAAAAGAAAATGTGCAAGATAAACTTCTTAAACTCGCCAGTGTGGTAAGTAGTGCTCAATACGCTAATATAATTATGTTATATAGTTGATGCAAACTCTGCCCAATGACACTATGAAACGGTTGGATGCATCTGAATCGGTGGTACCTTTATCTGATGAATTGTTGTTAGTCATAAATCTGTTAATAGAAGGTCCTATTGGGTCGGAAGGTTGCAATGATGGAAGGTAAACACCACGTTTATTTACGACTTATCAAGCAAAAATATATTTAGAACTATCCTCGCTGAAGCAATGCGGGCTTTTTCTCTAGATTGTGCCGATCTTGTTTACAATAATCTGATTGCTGGAGCAGTTCATATTGGAAATAAATTGTTACCAGAGGTTGCCAGCTAGATTTGACGAATTTTTAATTCAAATTTTAAGATTTGTGAGCTCAAGAAGGAAATGGAAAGTGTTAACCCGGAAGATATGGATGTGGAATGCTCCAGTTCATTACCCTCCACATCCAAGGGTGTTATTAGCTCGTCTAGATTAGCGGGGGATTCTGTGATTGTCGACGGGGATTCTTTTGGAAAGATGGTAGCTTAATTTTATATTTTTCCATCATATAGCTGTTTAGGTAATGGGTGATTGCAAAGAGCTTCGCCTGCCAGCAGTAACTAAATTGACCCTAAAGACTGGAAATCAGTATTCGCTTCTTAGATCTTTGCAAACAATCACGAAGCTAAGGGATACAATGCGTCTGTTAAAAGATGAGCAAAAAAAGAAAGCCGAGCAGGTATTTAATTATTGTAAATATTATTGTAAAATTTATCTAGAAAAAGAAAGATGAAGAAGCTCTGCAGAAAAAAGAAGAGGCAGTGTCTGATGTACCAGATAGTGCAAAGGATGCGCAGGAAAAGAGTCCAAACGATGAGAAAGAGCCTGAATCAGCCAGCACTTCTGAAGAAGATCCGAACCTCCGTAACATCGAATGTTCTGAGAGTCGATTAAGTCAATTGGTGCAACTTGACGGTAAGATTATACATATTTTCTTATCGGTAACTATCAATGTTAAGGTTTATGGGAAATGTTGTCTAGCTGCCTCGTTAGGCTCGGAAAATCATCTGATCCTCATGCCGTTCTGGCTTTGCAGCCAGCTGCTGAAGCATTCTTCCTTGTGCATGCTGTTTCCAAGGGTGTCTCAAACAGTAGTGAACATCCTGATACTCTTCGTATGATTGAATTCGCAGGTTTGCTCAATGACTAATCCAATGAAAATATTAACTATCCTGATTCAGAAAAACACAGAGAAGTTCTGAATCAAGTTCTTAGACAGAATAATATGTCTCTATCAAGTGGTGGACCATTCGCTATTTTAACCCAATTCCCCAAACTGCTAGATTTTGATGTGAAGCGGAAGTTTTTCCAGAAAGAACTGCAAAGATCTGAAATTGATCGGGAGTAAGTTTCTTCTATAGTATTGTATGGAAATTCCTTTTTTTAGGTATCGAAGATCTGATATAAACGTTCAAGTTCGCCGTAACCAACTATTTTCTGATTCCTATAGAGAACTATTCCGTCTTCGGCCAGCGGATTGGAAGAAACGATTCTATATTGTTTTCCAAGGTATGTAAAAGTCGTGATTACCAAATTAGTGTGCAATTTAGGAGAAGAGGGTCAGGACGCTGGAGGACTTTTAAGAGAGTGGTTCTCAGTCATCACTAGAGAAATCTTCAACCCAAATTATGCTCTGTTTATTACTGCTCAAGGTGACGGGGTAACCTGGTGCATCAACAAGGCATCGTATATTAATCCTGAGCATTTGGAATACTTCAAAGTAAGGGCCTTATACATTATTCAACTAATTTTTGTTATAGTTTGTTGGAAGATTTATTGCCAAGGCTATTTACGATGGGAAACTTTTGGATTGTTACTTCACAAGGGCGTTCTACAAGCATATCCTTGCTTTACCTGTCCGTTATCAAGACATGGAAAGTGAAGTAAGTTTTTCGTGAATACTTGATTCGCGTTTATTTGAGTGAGAAATTGTCTCGAGTGACAGCTGGGTATTACATAAAATAAGATTTTATAACTTCAGGACCCCGCTTTCTTCAAATCTCTCGAATTTCTTCTTCAAAATCCAATCAATGATTTGGGTTTGGATTTGACATTCAGCTTAGAAGTGGAAGAATTTGGCGTTAGATCTATTCGCGATCTAAAACCGGATGGTCGAAAGATAGACGTCACTGATGACAATAAAGTTGAATATGTGAATCTAGTGTGTCAGATGAAGATGACAGGTATATCAAAAGTGGGATAATATACTATTTTTTTTTGCAGGATCAATTCGCAAGCAGTTAGACGCATTTTTGGCCGGTTTTTATGAAATCATTCCAAGACAATTGATTAGTATGTTTAACGAACAAGAACTGGAATTACTGATCAGTGGATTACCCGATATTGATATTGACGATTTGGCTTCAAACACAGAGTACAAGAGCTACAACAAAACTAGTACACAGGTAAATCTGATTGCCAGTTACCAATCTCTAACAATTTGGCCACAAACAACAAGAGATTTAATGTTATGAACTTTTAGATTCAATGGTTTTGGAGGGCACTGCGGTCATTTGATTCCGAAGATCGTGCTAAATTCCTTCAGTTTGTAACTGGTACTAGCAAAGTGCCACTGCAAGGATTTGCCTCACTAGAAGGAATGAACGGCACACAGAAGTTCAGCATCCATATGGACAGTCGTGGGGGTGATAGGCTTCCCGCGGCCCACACTTGGTAAGATTCTGTCCCGAAGTAACATAAAGGGTTTTCTGAATTTAGCTTCAATCAACTGGATCTACCGCAATATGAGACATATGAAAAATTGCGAGACAACTTATTACTGGCTATTCGTGAATGCACCGAAGGTTTCGGATTTGCCTGATTTCCTCGTAGTCTCTAATTAAAATTGTTTTGATCTACCTATATTCGCTTTTTTGGTGCGGGTTCTCGTTACATGATTACTTTATATCTGAAGTACTAGTCCTTCTATTTTGTGAAAACTTATATACATATTGTCCATATGTTTTTAATAAATATCGTTATTGTAATATTTTCTTTAAAGTTCAAATTTGAGGTTTGCTCGATTACATTTCCCGAGGACAGTGTCCAGGGGTAGCTTTCCATGGACATGTTCAACTAACTAGGTACAAGTGCAGTATAATCCATTTTAAAACCTATACTACAGGCGCCGCAAGAATCATGCTAATAATCTAGTGATCAATATATGTCCCACTTTCTGTATGTAACAGATAAAGTACTTTTAAAACGGCGCGTGCAGTCTAGGTTTTAAAACCGACTATAAGTATAAAAATGAAATCAATGTTCAAAAACTTATAAACAAATCCTCATGAATGGATTAACATATGTTAATGTTCTTGTTCTTCAATGAAATCTTCATACCTACGTAACCGTGATCACGTACTAAGTTGGTTATGCAGGTGCCTTAAAGCTACATTTCACAAATTGTTATTTTTCAAGATTTTTTATTTATTCTCTATTTCTCCAATTACGCAGTAAACAGTGGCTAATGCTGAAGGTTGATTAAAAATTAACGAATCTTTATTACAGATATGGTGTTCTCTTTAACGAGGGTGGCAGGCCTTACAAGCAAATCCTTGTTCAACTGCAGATTAAACGTAAATTTATACAGAAGGTAATATAGAGTTATAAATGTTGTCCGTATTTGGCTTGTATAGAAATGTCTACCGATCTTATGTTGATGGCAAGAAGACAAGTAGCGTAACGGAGCAAAAACAAGGGGGAGGAGCGTTACAGAGATCAGTCCTGGAGGAGGTTCTTATATCCGAAAAGAAAAAGCCAACAACTTTTTCGGGGAAGGTTATCAAAAGTTTGTTTGTTTGGCATAATGTATTATTTTAAAGGTAGCTGAGAAGGCTTCCAATACATTTATGTATGCTGCTGTTGCTGCATCGGTGGCCTTGTTAGGAGCGTTCGCGTATTTGCTCGGTGCGGAACTATTCAGTGAAGATAGCCCTCAAACAATATTCACAAAGTTTGCCTGCATATCTAAATTTTGAACATTGTGTGCTTTTTCGAGCTTTGAATATCGTTCGCGATGATGGTAGATGTATGGACCTGTTTGGTTCGTCAATTGCAGGATTCGGCGAAGAAACTTCTCGTGGTAGACGGCGACATGTAGCTTTCCACAAATACGAGAAAGATGGTAGACAAAGGATAAGAGTATTATTTCATGTCAAGGTATCATTGTATTCTTCATTTTACTTGAAAGCTAGTTCTCTAAACCAATTCGAAATGCTAAGTCAAATTTATAGGGTGACCGAGACGAAGGCCTAGCTCAAGCTGAAATGGAAATGCGCGACGGTGATTGGCAATGGAGATTCCTTTATGTTGAAACAAAATCTCGGCCAAAGACTACTCATGTACTCATTGATAACCGGTAAATAGTCGTTTTTAATAGATTGAATAGTTGTTATATTGCTTGTTTTTAAATAAATATTTGTATAGTTAGCAATTTCCATTATTTAGCAGTTTTCCTACGATGAGGTTATCTTTAATTTCTCAATATTGTTCTAATATGTATTTATTGTTCTATATAATTGGTCATCTTAAGGGATGGAGAGTGATGGATTTACTCTTGTTAAGCGAGGAGGTCGTTTATGTAGGAAAAAAGCACCCATTCAGCCAGAGGGCACATTAGAAGATATAGATGCTACGATGAATAAAATGATGTCTTCAGATGAAGTGGTGAATCTTGGGTATACACCTTTCCTGAATATGTTAACATGCATTACTCAGTTCATGGGTGACCAAACGAGTTGCCTCCATTCTGGATGGGAATAGTTTGGAAAGAATTTTTGTGGTTGGTAATGGTCACTTTGATAGTACCTGGACACCAGGTGCTCATCAGTTAGCCGTAGCACTACAGTTACAGCAGAACTTTGGATCAGAGGTGATTTTTCAAGTATGTTTACCAAATTTCCATATGTTCAATCTAACTTTTCCAGGAGCCATTTTGTTCAAAAAGTGAAATATCATGGTTGTCTGATAGGGAAAATGTGTCTGTCAGATCAGAAAGTGATATGTTTCTGCCAGTAATCCCTTCCGAGAATATCTTGGTCATTATTATTCACGGTGTTCATGAACTAATTAATGACTTTTTGTGGTTCAACTGGAAACGAGTTAGGAATGCCATTTTTATTTGTAATGATTATTCAAGTGTTGATTTGATTGGTGGCTGTCCCACAATTAATAGTAGATTTGAGGCACTTAATGCATTTCGTTCGTCCGCCATTTCTTGTTTGTTACCTAGGTACATACCTGATCCATCACATTTTGCATTCACCTCTCTCATGTATTTAAAGAGTCAAGAGGAGTTACAGAAAATATCTGACAATAATCCTATTTATGTTCAATAAATATTCTATCATCATTCCTTGCTGTTTGGCTTGCGTTGTTACGTGTGAAGTACTTCAGTTTTCATAGCCATTTTAACATCTTAATCTATGTTTGATTAGGATGCTCCCTTCCTTATGTCAGGAACTTCGATTGGCATGTAACGTAGGGAAGGTATGATTTTGAACAAACAAAATAAAAATATTTTATTGTAGATCGTTTTATCAGTGCGAAATTTACCTGCTCGTGGAACGAAACCACTGCCCAGAAATCTTTGGGACTTAGACGATCTTCAAAAGAAAACTGGTGGCGAATATACCTACAAGCCACTACAGATTAATAGGTTTTAAAAAATGCTATTGCGACTAAGTCGAGTTTTTAGACTAGGAGGAAGAGATCCAGTTACTGGTCGTAAGGTCAATCAGCATATTGGTGGTGGAGTGAAATTTGATTACTTTATGATAGATTTTCATCGACGGTATGCTGGCACAACGAGTTTTGATTAGGTGTGCCTTGTTTAGAGGACCTTCAGCGCAAGGTGAAACCTACGATGAAAGAGTTCTTGAGGTTCGCCGTGACCCCAACAGGACTTCCCACATTGCTCTTGTAGCTGGAAATAATGGTAAACGCTGGATTCTGGCTACGGAAAATATGAAGTACGTGTGCTACTCCAGTTCACTGTTTTTTGGATGTGGAAGTCTTTACTTATTTCATTATGTGAAATATTCAGGGCTGGTGATATAATATCTACAACCTGCCATCTAGCTGAAAATCCTGTGATTGGAGTTGAAGGAAATGCTTATCCTGTTGGATCACTAGCAGCAGGAACGTTTATTAATAGGTGAGTAAGACATGTTAGATGTAGTACTCTTTATTTTGTAGCGTTGAGCGCTATCCATTAGAAGATTCAGACGTTTTTGTCGTAAAAGCTGGAACTGCTGCTACTATTGTTCGACATCAGGGAGATTACACTATTATCAAGGTGAGCCATTGAGGTATTTATTTTCATTCTTCTACTTAGCTTCCACACAAACATGAGTTCTCAATTCATCGTACGTGTATGGCTACAGTGGGTCGGCTTTCCCATGCCGATATTGAGGGCAAAATTTTTGGCTCCGCACAGATGCATAGAAGATTTGGATATAAAATGAGCAGTGGTCTGTTCCACAAGAAGGATGGATATTTCGGTCGCAAGGTTTGCTTGTGTCTTTTCTCTCTTGAAAATTCTTTGTTAAGGTGAGAGCATTGCCTCCGGTGCGAGTGCTGGATGCACCCGAGCCAAGCCCTCCACCAAAGTACCAATATTCTTTAACAAAGGATCAGCTGAGTGGTCTGCATGGCCACGCCAAAGTACATAACTTATTACCTTCGGGCTACAACCATAGAGACTACCCCGAATAATTTTTTGTTTTGTTTTTAGTGTTTGTTACTGTTATAAATAGTAGGCAATTTTATCGTTTTGTTTACTCGGGCTACTGAGATTCATATCAGCAATTTTCAGAAGTTTTCCACTACTGCGGAAAGTGTCTCCCAACTATCCTAAATAATGTTTATCTAATCGAGACCTCTTAGCACATAGACGATAGCAGCCATAGGTCAACACCACAAACCACAAAATGACAATGTTTTGTACATTTGAGACCGTTTTATCAGTTGTCCTATCGATCCATAATAATAACAGTCCTTGTGCACAGCTAGCATTCAATATAGCTATTTGTTGGATTTTCCTTACAATGTGATACGGTGTCCGTGGCATAATGAGTATTGTTCTTCAGAAATTTGAGGTAATCTATGAAATCGCAATACTATTGAATGTTTCACAAATGTTTTTGTGGAAATGTGGAAAATCTTGATCTTGTTTAGAAGCTATGTAAACTTTGCCTACCTTGAAATGCTACAGATTGATAAATCAGCTGATTTGTCATCATCAGCTATTAGTTAACGCTTTCAGGAGTATTTTCCTACAAACAGATTTTCGGGTCTTTTCTCAAGTAGTGACAAAGGACGACTGGTTGCTGTGACATTGCTTACTTCTCTATTCACAATTATGCCTGTCGGGTAAGAAATACGGAACGGAGGACAATGATCATTTTTGGAGCATTAATTAATTTTATTGCATGATTTGAGAATCTTACTTACTGTTTTTTGGGTGCATACATTTTATCCGCTCATTCCAACTTTAATTTTAAATGTTTCCACGATAAAGGGAGTTGCATCTAGAACCTAAACTCTTGTAATGAAACTTAATGCCCTTAAGTTAATAAAAAAAGTAGAGATTGTAAGCTGTTCAGGTATCATATGGTTGTCCTTAATGTTCCAGAGAAGGTGATACAGAAATCAATTAACCAGAGTCTTTACAATGTGTTTGGAGCCTCTCTGAGTTCAGGAGGAATGAGCATTTTATGGTTAGTTGCAACTGATTTTGGTTACACAGAATAGTTTATGGAAACTTCGGAGGGAACCAGATACTAACTAGATGGTTCGATTAGTCTTTCGCCTCTATACTCAAGTCTGTTCTTAAGTCTAGTGGTTAGAGCAGCTACATCTTCTGACTGAAATAAAAGTAAAAATATTTGTTTGAATCCTTGGCTTACCACAAACCCCAAATGACTATTGTCTTTTAGGTCTAGTATTGTGGCTTCGCAGGCATTCGGAGCTCTTATCGGTTGTTTTTTAGTGCTGCCAATTCAAAAGAAATACGGAGCGAAGACCGGTTAGTGAGCCGGTTAGTCGTTAGATACGTTTATATAGCCCTTAGGCACGAATAGGGATACCCAGAAAGAGCTAATAGATTTACCAGACCTCCTACCCCGGCCCTCTAAATTCTCAATGTAGCCAGTGGGTCGGTTTCCGTGAATTTCTCAGTTGAGGGCAGGGACAGGGACGGGCCCACTTTCGGGCAGTTACGGAAGATTTAGAAATTTTGGGGCCCGTAGCGGGCTGGGCCCACAACCCCCAAAACTTGGCCTACGTCCGGGTTGGCCCATGAAATTCTCCATCCCTAGTTAATTTAGCTGGTCAATGTTAGACTAAAGTTCCTTTGTATAGTCTGGTTCGAATGTAATAATGGAGTGATTAAAAAGAACTTCGTTGAAAACGGCTCTGAAAGTTTTCGCAAAAGGAAACTAGACGCAATATTGCCCAAAAATACGCAAGTAACCCTCCATTATTACTCTTGAATCAGACTATAGAGAAATGTAACCAATCGGCAACCTATAACTAGTAGTCGGGTATATTAGTTGTAAAGCATAATGTGCAAGGATGATTATTTTCTATTTCTGAGTTTGCAGGCATGATGTCAGTTAACAACATAATCCTAGTGACTGGTTCCGTTCTCATGTTCCTAGCCTTCTTCCTGAACTTCGCCCCATTTCTAATTCTCGGACGAATCGTAACAGGAATGTACACGGGAATAGCGTGTGCTCTAGTTCCACTCTATGTACAGCAAATTGCTCCTAAGAATATTAAGGTAGGGGTTTAATTTTACAACGGCGAAAAAAGTTGTGGAGGCGGGTCCCAAGTGTACTGTATGTAATCCACTTCGAAGCCTAGACTACGGTACTTGTCAGGGTTGCCAAACTAGGCGGGTCAACATTTTTTCCACTTATTCTGACCAGGCCAGGCCAGTGGGATAACTCTTGTAGTTGACCGCTCGATGCACGGCGTTTCAACTCTGAAGGCTGAATTGCCCTATTCTTTATTTTTGAAGTTTGAAAGAGAATAAGAGGCGAGTCAGTTTAGTTTAAGTTTTCAAATGGAATACAGTCTGTATCAAGAGCTGAAAGCCTAACTCTTTGTAAGGGTATGTATAGTCGACGGATGAATCGTTTGCAGAGGTGTACGGTAGAATTTAGAAGGAGCGCAGAAATCAAAAGGAAATATACGAGTAACTGATCTAATTGTGCGCTCAAATTATAATAAATAGACCTTTAGCTGCAAGCGATTCTTCCGTCGACTATCGGAATTGATACGCATTTCGGCCAAACAGGTGGTGACAGCAAACATATTGCGATTTACTTTAAAACAAAAATGCGACTTCATAGGATATAAATAATCATAGTCTGTTTAGGGTAGTCTCAGTTGTTTTATGCACATAGCCGTTTGTTTTGGATCTTCAGTCGGAGCCGTCTTCTCATTGGATTTTATGTTAGGAAACGAGACTGCCTGGGGAGTCTTACTGGCTCTACCAGCGCTTTTAGGTAAGGCAGCTAGAAATGGAAGAAACTGAACGGTCAAAGCAAAATTTTATTAAAAACATTCTTGAATTTGAAAGGCTAAGGAAATTTATAGACCGATTTTGTATTGCGAAGTGAGTACCGTACTGATAGGTAATATCCATGAACTCCAGGAAATTATTCTGGATCCAATTAGCTGATACACTTGAGTATCCGTAAGGATTGGAGGCTGTGGGTTCGACTCCTCGTAGCTGTTGAAGTTTTGTGAAACCAGCAGGATACTTATCCCACGTTTGATTGTTGGAAAGAAGCCGGAATGAATGGCCGAAGCCCTGACTCGAAGAAATCTACTATTATTGTGTGATTCGGGTGATACAGGAAATAAAATACTTTGAGCTCAAAATAGCTCGCAGCCCGGGATGCGCACCAGTGAAGTGCGGATGCCAAGCAGATGGATATTTTTTAAACATTCATTTTGTATTTCAGGATGTTCTCAGATAATAGTCTCTTTCTTCATTCCGGATACTCCAAACCATCTGCTCCAGAATGGTCATTACACTCAGGCTGTTAAAGCTATACAGTAGGTGCAAAATAACAGAAACAAAGTATACCCACCGGGCTGTCCCAAAACTTCCGCTTACTAACATTCTTATAACATTTTCAATAGCACCGTTATGTAACGGAAACTGTAGATATTTAAATTATATTATTGCATCTAGAAAAACCTAGATATAGTCGATTTCAAGAATAAAGAGGCCGTGTTAAGAAATCTATTTGTGTATGAGCCTGTTTTGCCAGCAGAACGCGAGCAATCTATGAATGCATTACAGCCAACATTGCAGTTGCCAGGACCGCGCGTGAATTTTGACAGCAGGTGCGGTGGAGAAATCGAAAATATACACAGGAACCACGCACGGCCTCTTCACTCTTGGAGAATACTGATCATTATTTGCGACTTATTGATTTTTCTAGATTTTATTACGACATCGACGAGGAAGAAGATGAGGAAGCCATTAAGCAGTACTGGGATATGGTACCTGAGGTATACGGTAGCTAAACAACATGCACATCTAAGTCAGTTTAGGTTCCAGAACAAACGAGTATCCTAGAGGTGATATCTAGCAGATCGACACAAAAGGGAATATTGCTTGGAATGGCCGTCTCTGCTACACAGATATTTTCAGGCAGTATGGCTACTATATCATATTCAAGCAGGTTAGGGAGCAAGTCTTTTTGAGCTTCGATAACTTTCAGAATGTCGGTTGCCGAAACTTAGCATATCCTAAATTGAATGTACCTTAGTGTTATAGTCATTGGACTAATCGCTTGCAAGAGGTTACGGTACAAACTGCAAATTTTTTAGATCTCATTAGAGCAATTAGAGCAAATTTAGAGCAAATATATGCTCTACTCTTAATTTATTAGTTTATTAGACCTTTAACTGCAAGCAATTAGTCCGCCGACTATATTCATGATCGTGTCCCGACTCCAACAGTTTATGAAAACTCGGTTTCACGTTCTTTTGCTAAGTTTGCGACTTAACCAATACCGTAAAACAGCAGAGTCATTCCTTCAAATGAACCGGGTTCAAAATTTGCTAGAGTTTGTCACTATTATTCTTGGAAAAATCCCGTTTCCCCGTTCTTTCGATAATGGGAAGTTGGTGCTGCCCCAACCCGGACGGAGGCAGATGTATCCATGTTATAAAAGTATTCTTTATTAGTATTATTATAAATAATGAATTATTCATATGTTTTGTTTCAGTATGTTTTCGGCTGTTTCATTTTCCGATGTTCTAGTTCCTTTTTTACCAGCTATTGGAAGTATAGTATCTATGATACTTACAATACCGTCTATACAGCTGGTGAGTAGCTAAATTTCAGACCAGAGGCTCAGCAAAAAGGGGAATAATCCTTACCAAGCTGATTTCAGTTTTTAAAGTATCCAGAGATATGATGTATTAAGAAGAATACCGGTTTTGTATGAGCCCTTTTTGCGAACAATGTGCCAGCTCGTGGCGCCTTCCTTCCGTACAATATTATACTTTCGTTTTCATGCAGTTTCAAATGCTGCACATACGCAAAAAACACTCCATTGTTACTCTTGAATCCGACTATACCATCTTTTAACTGCTTAATTTAGGTAGAGACATCCGGACGGCGTCAACTTCTTCTTAAAACTCTAGTTATTTGTATTGTAGCCGATACTCTATTACTCATATTTTCACTGCTCTCAACTAATGGAGGTGAGCTTACATTAGTTATGAAGCTAGTGGATTCTGGTGATTGACGATAAAGCTCTTTGAACTTCAGTTAAACTTATCTTTCTCCCGGATTAAGAGCTATATTTTTACATAAAACATAAGTTAGAGAAGAGTTCAGAGTTTAGTAGTAGGTGAACAAAGTCGAGGGGTATAGAAATGTATCATTTATGGGAAACATCCACCATTGATAACGTTTTATATAATAAGAGTTATATTATGTAGATCACAGAATACAACGGAACCATTCTGAGAGTGAACCGGTGTAGTAAGGAGTATTCAAAAAATCACATCTGTCCTGTATTTACCGTGCCTTTTTTGTTTTAGACGATTGGTGGGCTTCTTGGCTCTTCGGAGTGGCGTTCTTCCTATATGGCGTTGGCTATAATCTAGGAACGGGTCCAGTAGCGTATTTCATACCGGCGGAATTGGTTCCAGCCGATGCTTCAGCAGCTTCTTTAGGTAATTTTTATTATTCGAAACAACAGAATACTATAGAATGAACAAAGTCTTGCTTAATAAGTGTTGCTAAGAAAGCCACATTATAGTTCTATAATAGACTCAACACAAAACATTAACATACCATTGAATGAATAAAACGAAGGTCTATTTAAAAGTAACACAACGATTCTTGAGGCTGGTTTTGGCTCTTAATATGTCTCTTCAACAAAATCCGACTGGTTACATAATATTTTTCAGCTGGTTCTGTTTCCTTACCTGTGAAAACTTCACCAAACATATTGAATTCGGTTTCCGGACTAAAACATCCTTATTTCGGATCCTCATAAAAAACTGTCTCGAAACATCAAAAGGCCGTCACTGAATTTGTTTTAGGAGCTGCCGTAGCTGTAAATTGGATTTGCTCCCTCTTCACTACCCTTACCTACTATCCACTGAACTTGGCAATAGGAGGCTGGAGCTATCTTCTATTTATATTGCCTACGTTAGTTGGAATCCTAGCGACCAAACAATCTGTCTATTTAAAGGACTGTTCTTACCGTAATCTTATGGTTGTATCTTCCCGAGACCCGTGGACATAACCCGGTAGATCCTATGAATGAGAGAATGTTGCAAGACCTAGGACGGCCGTATGGGACATTCCATTCAACTACTTCATTATGAACAAATCTTAAGCAAATAAGATAATTAGATATGTATATAGTCTATATCAATATCTAGACTTCCAGATTTTCTTTAAAAGTGCAGTCATTTGTATCTAACATCGTCTTTCTACCGGAAGCTGCGTTAGAAACCTAGCTTTTGACACAGACTATTGCTTAGATTACGGTATAATAAGAGGTATTGGATATCCGGTTTATTTGCAATAACAACTTTGTCTAACTTATTAAAATCTCTATTCTGTTAGGGAATCCCATTCAAAACTTATATTAAAACTAAGTTAAATAACATTCCTCCAAAACTTCTCTATTCCCTTTGTCCAAAGTCATAATCATGTCTTTCCCTTTTACTTTTTCCATTTCATACATTCGCTAGAAGCCGCAAACTAAGAGTTTTCAGGTATTGCTTTGGAGCTTTTGCTATAATTAACAGAATATGTATATTTACATTTAAGACAAATAAATATTTAATTTGTATGTACAACATGAAAATAAATAAATGATAAGTTAAGAATAAATTGTATTTATGGCCCGCGAACATTCGGGAGATACCTATTCTTCCCTTGGTTAAGGGAGTATTAGGGAGCTACACATGGATCCAGTCACTAGAGAATTAGATCCCTAGCTAGGGTCTGATTTAGAATGCAGATCGGCAGCGCAGCTGCCTAAATGCAAGATACTCCAAACTTTGTGAGAACTCTAATACGCAAATGATGTTTAACCAGTCAAACTTTTGGTAGGTTAGCTCAATTTTCAAGAGTGGGCGTATTCTCTGTTACTCTAGTCAAGCTATATCTAAAATTGTGCAAACTGATTACTTGATTCGCGATATTGCATAATTTGCCCTTCAAACAATTGAATTGGCCAATTAAGAACCTTCTTGAAAGCTAAATTTTGAAACAATCAAGTCTAGATCTTGACGTTACTTTCAAAAAACATGTCCCTTTTTATTTTTCAGAGATTGTAAAGATACTCCTCCTCTGTCCAAATTAGTTAGTAATAATAATAATAGTTATCGTCTACACTTTTATTATAAGAAGAAGTACACAATATATGAATAACGGGGGGCTTATATACGCGGATAAGGCCACGCCCCAAGTGCATAAGCACAATCTGGTTAATCATTAAAATTATTACCAAAATTAGAAAACAAAAACAGCCCCTACAATTGGGCGTATCACAACAACAATTCGAATTACAGCCTCTAGCGCAATCAACAGATGTGAGACAGCCAAACTTTAAATATCGATTAACTGGTCTGAGTCTAACTATCTGTTTGTTAGTTGTACCAGCCAACATAATGGCATGCCAAGAGACACACATGAGAGCTTTTGCAGAACTAAAATGCCTGAACAACGGAAAATGTTACTATGTGTACAGCAGAGAATTATTATTTGACGAAATCCATCACAAAATCTGCATCTCGCTGTTAACAAAAACACAGAAAACAATAGGCTATATAGAGGTCACAAGAACAACTACCAATTTTGAGTGTAAGAAAATATCTAAATACTTCACCAGAGAGACCGAAATGCATATCTATTCCAAATTCCACTGCGGCCAAGTCGGTAGTTGTAAACACGATAAATGCGATACAATTGACAAGGACGAAGTTATTCCCGAATTCAATAACACCATGGCTTTTCCAGGATATTCGGGTTGCAGCTCAGCATGTCTAGGCGCTGGATGGCAGTGTTTCTGCCTCCTCCCTATTAAAGGTTGTCAGTTTTATCGAGTCACTCATGAACCCACAACAAATACAGTATATGAAATTGTAGAATGTAACGATTGGATTGCAAGGCTAGAATTCAAAGTGGATTATAAAACAAACATCGGAGAAGAGGGCTTAAATTTAAAATTAAGCCCTTATGTAAAAGAGATTACAAGAATTTTCAACTTCACCGTTCTTAATATCGGACACTCTCAAATGCACCCAACTGAACTTGCAATTTCATCAAATGAAACGTTTCTGGTGTCTAATGGGTTTCGCTCGCCGACCATATGTTCAAATCACACAATGGCAGCAGAAGAGTTTCATTCATGCCGAAACAATGCATACTGTAGCTGTGATGCAAAAACCAACAAAGTTAAATGCAATTGCCTGTCTTCCCAAATTTCGGATTTGAGAAAAGCGGGAGACCTCCTACTTCCAACCGTAGTGAATAGTCACACACTGATGAACAAAAACGGTACAATTAACTACAACAATGACAAGGAAGAAATTACTCTTTTAATTGAGTCACAGTTTCTTATTGATTCAGCAGAACATCACCTAGACTTAGATTGCAAACTTAAAGGAGGAATATTGAAAGGATGTTACAACTGTGAATTTCCATCCACAGCTCAAATTATTTGCGAATCCGAAGTCCATACTTGGATAACGTTGCACTGCGATCAAAGCGTAATCCCCATTCAATGCAACCATCAAGGTTATATTAATGATGTCCAGTTCCACATGCCAAAGGCATTTATAAACCAAAGCTGCACCGCTACTTGTAACGCACAAATTCGAACGATATCATTGACTGGTACACTAACTTATCATGCAAGATCAGTGATATCGGATATGATTGTTCCCAACTCAACATTTAACGACGATTCCTTCCACTGGAACAACCCTGAATGGCCACAATTTCCAGACTTGGATCCGTTGGCCAATGCAATCACAGATCACTGGATATTGTTTTCATCCGCTCTTATAAGCATTGGGCTAATATCTCTAGCTCTATACGCCTTCGGACCGATAGTTCTTGTATTTTTAGTAAAAGGAATTTGGTCTATCGCGAAATTCTTAGGTGCTGCGGTTTTCAGTCTTCTCAGATGTGTCATCAGACATATACGAAGTTGTTTTCAACCAAAATCGCAGATAGCTGCCACAGAGCAGCACTGAAATAAGGCCACAGTGGGCGGTTTATTCCACTTCTGTATATAACAATATGTAAATAGTACTTCTACTTATCATATATTCTTCATTGAATCGTTTATCTTATCTTTAATTCTTAGAGAATTTCTGAACTAAGTCTATAAAAAATTGTTCTAGAAATATGTCTGATGTTCCAACAGATCAAGATATTGATAACAAATCCACCTCGGGATTCATGAAAGAGATTCTCGAAAGAATCGTTCTATTAGAAAAGCTAATGGTGAACATGGACGATGACATCCAAGATTTAAAAACCACCGTTCATGAGGTACGGTGACTGAACAACCCGCCTGAAATCAATTAGTACCATTAGCATTTACAAACACATCCCTATTAGACATATTCTAGATCCATTGCAATACCAAGAAAGATTCTCTCTGTGTGTTTTGCGAAGAACAAAACGAAGACGGTCACCGATCTTCTAGATGTGAAGTATATCCCGATATAGCCTCCAGAATTCTACGTCTGAAGAAAAATAAGAGATGCATTAATTGCCTTTCCCCCGAACATTCCCACTGCGCAATGCGCTGCGGTATATGTAAGGGGGATCACCACCCCCTTATCTGTGAGAAAAAGAATCAAATGCGTCCTACAACCAGCTTCGGGTTGCAGCTCAGCATGTCTAGGCGCTGGATGGCAGTGTTTCTGCCTCCTCCCTATTAAAGGTTGTCAGTTTT
>JAQGAV010000184.1:0-42714 GCA_034691345.1 Phasmarhabditis papillosa
CATTTACTGGGTTATATGTGCGATCACAGGAAATAAAATAATCTTTGTTAAGAAATGCGAAAACACTGTTAATATAATATAACTGTCGAAACTATCCTTCGTCTCCGTCGTTTCCTTCGTAGTTTCCGTCGGAATCGTCTCTTCTTTAGCCACGCTCACAAATTAGCTACTTGCCAATAACCACATAGTCTATACAATTCGCTATTCTTTATTCTATTGTATTAACTTTATTCTTATATAATAATATTAATAATGTAAACATAATCCTATTTGAATCGGAAGTTATTGTCGGTATATAACCTAAAGACATCAAAGTTAGAATAATTGCCATAGGCAAAAAAAGGTTTAGGAGTCGATAAGGTGTTATAAAAGTATACAGTAACGGAAATGTGCTAATTGGTGTTACAAGATATTATATTATATTAATATAGTTTACAACTTAATTGGGGTATACGCAAAAAGTAGCATGTATTAATAAAATATAATGTACAGAAAATGTGCAAAAATAAATAAATTATCAACCAGTTGGCTGGCAGAAATGAGATCATTCGTAAATCTGGGATCCCATTGGTAGAAGGCCACGACGGTCATTGGGGCCATGCATCTGAAAATAATATATATCTATAGATCAGGAATGACTTTGTTCTCTTCTTACTAGATACATTATACATAACGCATATCAAACTAATTGAATCCTGGGCTATTTGGAACTTCAACTTATTTGGGAATTAGAAAAACTTAATTTGAATCGTGCTGTATTTTCACATTAACTAAATAAAATATTTTGTACTTCACATTTTTATCTCTAGAGTAATAAATAAAAGTTTTAAGTGAACAGGACCGAGATTGAAAAGTGTACTTTCAACATTGAAACGCTCGCCAACTTTCAATATATATTTCAGTTCTAATTGTTTTTTCATCTAGTTCTAGTTCTACTAAACTCTTCTCAATTCTTCCACCCTTCTAAGCTAGTGAAACATTTGTATATAATAAATACAGATACCTCTCACTTAACTAACTAGAACTCGCTAAGTGTTATGTATTTTCCGTTAAAAAAGGATAAAAATAAAATATTCGAATATTTATTGAAATTAGATGTGTACAACTGTTTTTGTATTCTATTTGTAGCTTTGCTATGTATTTATTCACTAATCTCCGGCTTGTTCGTTCAATTTGGTCGGTGATGGACTTTTAGCACCAAGACTCTTTGATTTTCTACTATGCTTTTTCTTCTTTGACTGCATATTTGAATTAAACAGTCCGGTAGCGTGCTGAAACATTATAATTTAGTATATAGTCTGTTACAAGGGCTAGGTTTCTAATTTAACATCGCTTCATCCACATTAAACAAGACCCGAGATATTGCTGACTTGTAACGGAACTTGATAAACTCTCTAGTACAGGGTTGAGAATTTATGGGCCGGCCCGCCCAGCCTTATACCAGCCCTGCTAAGTATCAGTATCGGCGTACTTATAAAGTCGGAATCAAGCGCTAGGGTTTTGGAGCAGCATCCTTGGCAGAAGCGGTGTTATATACTGGCCAGGATAATATAACATAAAGTATTTTAAAAATATGAGTAGTCAAGGCTTAGTTCTGAGATTCGCATTTAAAGCCTTATAATGCCACAGATATAGTTCAGTTCAAAAATAGAGGTCGTATTGAATAGTTAAAGGACTATTTCCAACAAGTTTCCCTTAAAAACAAAATAGGCAACTTTTCATAGAAATGCGAATAAGAGATACTCTTTTACAACACTATACTTACATACGGTCTAAGATTTAAGATGATTATTATAATAGATTTCTTTATCTGGTAACAGCTAAGGAATAAACAGAATATCTCAGTGGTAAGAGAGTAGCTTCGGTTGGTTTTTTTCCAACTTCATTCTGATCAATAAACCCGTCTCTTCAAAAAGGAATGAGAAAGGGCCCGCCGGTTTTCAGAATTTTCGGCCCCGGCCTCCTTAAATTCCAACCCCTACTGAAACTAACCGCTAACATAGCTGGATTTGTTGGTTCCATTCCTATTCTCATTTTTATTGCATAATTGGAGAATGTGACATTTGATGTCGTAAACGGATCACTCGCTCGTAATATTGGAGTCAATGAATCTGGATTCTCAATTTCTCTCATTATACGCTCAACTTCTGTTCTGAAATTGGCCTAGATTTATAATTATAATTTAAAGATTAGTTATAGGTATAGATGGGCAGCTGGGCTGGGCAAAGTAAGCGCTTAAGTCAGCTGGGCAAGGCTAGGCTGAGCTGAGCTGCGTTGAGGCTGGGCTGGGTCTGCGCTACGTTCGGCTAAGCTCTGCTGGGCTGGGCTGGGTTATTCGTTCAAATACGGGATTTTAAAATGCCCATCTCTAGTTATAGGTATGAGGTGGAAATTTCTCTTTCACACCCTTGGTTGTAGATGTCTGCGATTCTGTATGTTTTAGACTACTTTATGTGTTTACTATGTAACATCGTAAAAAATTAACTAAAGATGGGCATTGGGTATCGCCTTGAAGAGAGCCCAGCCAAATTTTACTGTAAGAACCACTTTTTGAGCCGAGCTGATTATTTTTAATAAACTAAGGAACTGTTTTCTTACAAAATACTTCCCCAAAAAAACAATCGAAAAGTTAATAGACCAAATGTTTTGAACATTCTTGAGGCCATAAAGTAAATTTAATGAAATGTTTACAACGAATATATTACTAACTTTATAAGCATTTTTCTTATTATAAATTATAATTATAAATATATAAACTTACCTCAGTATGGCTATTACATCCTTTGGTAATCTTCTATTCTCAGTAGGTGCTTTACTTATGGCAAGAGCCATTTGAACCTGCTTAACAGCAACAGAAGACTCGGCTCTCTCAAGAACTATCGCAACCTAAAAGGAAACTATTATTTTTCTTAACATCATTTCAATCATTACAAGTTTATATTATAGGTGATGCAAGTTTAATTGTGTAAAAAATAAGTTAGATGCGGTTCGTATATATAACGTCTGAAAAATGACTGCAGTGAGCTTGTTTGGATTTGGAAAATCGATCGTTCTGTGGCAAAATTAAACTTCAATTATATGGTTCCATGCGCAATTTTTTGTTTGTTGTCAGACAAATATTATTGTACTAATTTTATTTGTTATAGACTATAGCTAGGTTTACTGTACTATTTTAATAGTGAACGAGGATTTTGCTCTCGCCCAAAACCCGAAAGCCTTTTTTTGTCAGAAGCCCGTAAAGGCAAAGGGCCATAAGCCCGTTTGAGGTTTCCAGTGCGCACTGTCCCTGCAAAGGTGGGCTCCACACCAGCTCGCATGCGAAGGAGCCGGGTCGCCCATCTACACACTTCATTATTATAACGACAATATATGATCAGAGTCTAATTGAAGCTAATTTCTTAGGACGTTTCCCGAGTTGTAGTTTGCAAAATACGCAACTTTCTTATATAAATACGCATATTACACGGCCTTCCTTCTCTCGATTAACTTACAATATTTTCCCTCTTCAAAGTGTCTATAATCCACTCTTTAGCTTGTACTGCACTCTCACAACGGCATCCATTTACTGTTACAATTCGATCGCCAATGTAGAATACTCGACGACCAATTGAGGCGAGGCCGTTGTCCGTAGATTCGACGAATACCCAAATTAAAAGTTTTTAAAGAGAAGGTTTAGTAGATTATTATAACATTGTTGCAAGTATATTGTATCCCAAGTAGTAAGTTTTCAAAACTTTTCACAACCACTATTTATTTCAGTTATGCAATTGTGAAATTACTCTTCTCTATTTCAAAAACAAAGAGAAACAAAGAATACAATTCTAATTGGCTTCTTAATAGTAAATTATTTTTATTATTACTAAGGAAGTGTTTCAACTTTATTTTTCTGATATATTGTTTTTATATTGGGCAAAATTGTTATAAAATGTTCAGAATTAGCGAGTGAGTGCCGCAAATTTGGAAAGTCGGTTCCCCCAACAATTTCCCACCCTGAGTTACGTAACTCTAAAGGAATCCGAGTGAGGAACTTCAAATCGGATTATTTGTGCTAATTTAAATGTGAATAAACAGAATCTAACTATTGATTTAAACTATTTTATTTTTTTATTTCGCAATACTAAAGCGTATTTCTCACCTTTTTGCAAATTGACTTTATGGATACGCCAAGTGCGGCTTTGGGAAAGAAAACCAACTGTCCCAAAAAGTAATTGTATCCATCAGAAACTGTTCCTATAAACGTAATATAAAAGTTAAATTTTTGTTATTCTTATGATTTAAGTTACAAGCAAATATATTTAATATATTTAATATAATATAGTTTACTAACCTGGAGCAAGCAACTTAGACTTTCGATCGAGTTTCTTTAGAAACAGAATACGTTCAACGGTGACTTGGAGCTAAAAAATTGTTTACAGAATGAAAAAACTCTATTTTGCATTCGAGTCGTGACTGTTCGATGAAAGACAAAGATATCTAACATTAATCATTCAAAAAAGGGTTGAACTGAATAACGACTCAATGGTATCAGAATACTCTTATTATTAGAATACTCTGATAAACTTTGTATTATTAGTACTTATTATTAGTCATTCAAAAAATGTGATATATTTATTAGTTACTGAAACAAGTGAAAAGTAAAAAGTTTTAACTTAAAACCTTTTATAAGCTTTCAATAGTTTCATAAGTTTGTGAATATGCTAACCGTGTGATTATTCTCGGCCGAGTCTGCCGCTTCCTGCAGTAATTGGTAGAAATGCAGTTGTCCCTCTACTCGTTCTCCGTTTATCATTAAAATATGATCACCAAATTCAAGAGGAGGCGAAAAATAAGTACCCGGAACCCTAGTGATCAGACAACCATCGGAGACACGAAGGTGCTTAGGACTGGGCTAAATATATATGTTATAGTAGATGAATGATACACTCTGGTTGGAGAGAGGGATAATTGGGTACGTTGGAATTACCAACCAACCCTTGATTTGCTTTTCAACAGAAGCTGCCGGTCGACTGATTGTATGCTCATTTTTATGCCAAAGCTATAGTCGGCGGACAAGTCTTAAGCACGGGCATAGGGTACGAACTGCAAATTTTATTGGAGCGCGGCCGAGCAATGGCGCGCGAAACGCGGCCTATTCAATGATGCAACGTACAACATCATATCTAACATAGTTTTTGAAGCAATTAATATGTTTTAATGGATATAACTATTTAGCCCATTTTCAATTGAGAACTTGGACCTTTAACTTGTATATCATTTGTCCGGTCGACTATACCAGGATGTGCGCGGGATTCTCAGAAGACAATACTATATTGAACTAAAGATTTTTAAAATTCCTTTTAAACTGTTCCTTTTTGCCGGTTCTCTATTCAGCGAGTCCATGTCACGCTATAACCACACTCGTGTAATAGGTTATATACATCTTGCAGTCATCACAGGGTTATGCGGATTAAATTTAGATATTATAATTCAAACAAGGTGAAGCGTTCAAATGATTTAGAACGTTCGATATAACCTAGATTAAAAACATGATTATAACGTACCTGTCCTCTTGCACAAGTAATATTAAATGTATAAATTGCTTTAGAATCTGCATCTATAAAATAGGGGAACCCTCGCATCGTAAATCTGTTATGGGCGGAATTTGTTTTTGACATATCCATTATCTTAAAAATAAATGTCAATAACTTTGTATATAATTTGAAACTTACTAAACATTAAGAATAGACAGTGCAAGAAGCTGTTATAGTCTGAACTATAGTTTCTTTGTGGATTCCATAACTGTTAGATAAATAAGAATAGCTCCCAGGTTTGATGAAACTATGAATTTGAGAAAACCAACCAGTTTGTTTAGAGGAAATAAGTATCTGAGAGAGGATGTGAAAACTTTGGTTGAACTTATGAAGCTTTGTTAACAATGTTCATAGTCTACGCCTAGAGTAATAATGGAGTGTCACTTTCGTATTTTTAGGATTTTTAAAGCCGCTCCTGCAGGCAAATTTCACGCGCTACTAGCAAAGCACAATATTCAACGGACAGTAGCGGCCAGATGTTGCCGCGGTGCTCGTAAAAGGGGTTCAGACGAGCGTTGAATTCCATCATTACTCTTAGCGCTGACTATAATATCTAGCAGTCTTAAAAACCTAAAATCTAAAACATTCTTAAAAATGAAATTTCACGGCTTAAAAGTTTCTAGTATTTATTGTCAGGAACCTGTTAATACTATTACTAAACTATGAACGAAACCTTTTTTATCTACTTATAGAAGTTGTGAATTTTCCATTTTTTGTCTAGAGAAACACAATTTCTCATAAAGCAACCGATTGCAAATTTTTACTCTCACTCAATCAGTATTCTCATTCCATACTTCAATTCTGGGTCACCATCTCACAAACTGTGGATCCAATGATGCAATCAACTATAAGTTTGAAGATTGGATAGAAGGCAAGAACGCTCCGTTTCTGGTCGACCGGATGCCTGCAATTTTACAAGCGAATACCTGTAACGCTTGCCGGTATTTGCAGGTATCCACTGGGAAGCCGCAGGTATCTAGCGGTATGGCTCGTCTGAAGAGTTAGCCACTTGTACTTGGGGTGATGACGCATTCTCACCCATGAGCATGCATATAATATAATATGTGATTAATATCTACTTGGATTGACCAACTTTGTAACCATCTTTGCGAACTGACAACTCTAGTAAAAACAATATTTGGTGTTTTAATATATAAGTAAGATATAATCAGAATATTTATATATGAATATCATACAATGTACATAAGAATCATAATTTTGTAGAAATTGGAAAAAAATATGTTAGTTAACCTAGTAGATTTCGGTGGGGGCTCTGAACACGTACTAATCTAGTTGGTTTCTAACTACCTTTCTACCTTTCTGAAACATTCTAATTTTGTATTATTCTAACAACCTTTGTTAATATTCATTTAGTGCGTTCAGTTCAGTTTGGATCTTCTTGTTTTAAATTTTCAAAATAATACTGTGTTAGTGCTAAATATAAGGTTTTAGATAAGATTTTCAAAAGTTAAACATGAGATGAAAATTAATGACATAAGTAAATTTGTACAGTAGAAGCAGTTTTAATATCAACGTAAAATGAAAATTTCAAATACAGTTAGTTGATATAGTATGAACAAGTATTACCACTATTACAAAGATCTTTCGGTACTAAATAACACGAACTGTGAGATAAAAATAATAATAATTAATTAAATAAATATATAAATTACTTCTAATAACTGGGTCTTGGTGTGGATATGGGTGCTGATGTTGGGTATTGTCTAACTGGTGGTGGACTACCTAGTCCACTTGTTCCTGTTACAGGCAGATGACTTATTGTTAGCGATTCCATTGACTTAGGAGCTAGACGATCCTTAAGACTTCGGTAGTCAACAGTATAACGTTGTATGTCATCATCGGGGAAACTATCCGCAAGTATCTGGAAATTTAAATTTAATAGAAATTTTGGGTTTTAAACACATGAAGAATGAATTAATGAATGAATGAATGAATTTATTTACCGCAAAAATCACAAGATAAGAGAAATTAATTGATGCGTGTATTATTAATCTCCTCATCTATTTTTGAAACATTTAGATTGTCTAACGCCAGTTGCTTTTTCTAACAATAAGGAAGTTTGGTAATTTGCTAACGGAATACAAATGCTTATGTCTAAAAATGTGCAATCCTAGGTTGTAAAGCAAAGTTTATTTCGTTAGTTCGGCAATAATCGATTACGTTTTGGTTGTAAAGTCTATTTCTCAACAATTAGACAATTGAAATTGATTTTGTTAAAGTTGATCAACGCTCTACCGAAAAAGGCAGTTTTATAAAATGGGTTTTTTAGTTTGTTTTGCCGAAATTGAACTATATTTTTACTTACCTCGGGAGATATCTTGCTCATAATATCCATGGATGCGAAGAACGGAACGTGACTCATTAGTCGAAGTATTTGGTATTTTACAACCGGTTCATCCTGAAAAGGCAAAATTGGAAACTTCTGAGATTATCAGCCGTATAGAACGTTGAAACTGGCGTTTCTGTGGCCGCATTCACCAGCGTTTCTGACACGGAAACGATCCTTTCTGTCAAGAACAAATTGAACAAAGGAACTATCCATATGAACGGAATGTTGAAAGCACCGACATGGTCAAAAACGTTGTTAATACTACCGGAATGGTCGTGGAGGGAACGTTTTCGATTAGTCCACTAGATATATTTTAGCAGAACACGGGGCTATTATGAGTTTTTAATAAAGAAAAGACTTCTTATATCATTTGTTGAAACAAAAGTTTGTAGAAAACCCAGTAGAGTTTGGCGTTTGGGCCCGTTTCACTCAAGCTTGCATCGGGCTTAAACGGGCTTTGCCCGAAACGGGGCTTCGGCCTGCGCGGTAAAACGGGCTTGGGAAAACGGGCCTTCTGGTTTTGGTCCCAAACGGGCTTACGTGCTTTCGGGCTTCTGGACAAGCACAAGCTCGATTTTCGGGCACATTATATTCAGGCCGCGCTGTCCAACTAAACTAATCAATATGCATGTTTTGTACTACACGAGGACTCCTGACTGGCAACTAGCAAGAATTTTAGAAGTAGTATTAAATTAGGTAAACTAGTCAATTAATACTGTTTTATAGATTGTTATTTATGTATTACACAAACCTTAACATGACCTAACAATACTCCAGTTAATAGAGCATTCTGTACGGTGGGTATGGTTATAAATTTAACATTTGAACTCTTGGCTAGGGTGGCAATCTTTTGAACTAAAAGTTGACACCAAACACCTTGAGAAGCAATCTGAAATAAAATAGAATAAACTTAGTATAGTTGCGTCTTGATTTAATATAATTATAATATTTTATTTTCCGTAAGTATAAATATACATCAAAATAGATCACAGTATAATTTTCCATATAAAGATAATACTTATACTTTCGGATAGTAATGAGGCCATAATTGGACTTTCTAACCCCCATTTGTACACATTTGTACATTTGTACATAATGTTAGTTAAAAAGATTCGAATGTTCTGTGTTTTATTTATACTACCGTATTGGGTTCTTGATAACTTAGCATTGTTGCATACAAACATTATGGTCATATAAATAACGTTCTTGTTGAGAGCATTGTTTTCAGCAAGTAATATAGGCGACGGAATAATCGCTTGGGGGTAAAATAGCTGCGCTGGAGCGCTAATCTGTTTGGATTTCAGTCTAGTTCCCTCTAGCATCTGCGCTGCTGTGCAAAATTGAGAGTATACCCCTGCAAACGACTTGTGTCCGTTTCAACTGTATTCATTATGATACTAAACCCCTTCGTACTAACATTTAAAAAAGTATCCTCGGAATCATAAGATTGTCAAGAATTGATGTTAAAAACTTAAATATGTTTAACTAAATAAATACGTCACTGTACTATATTATAGAGTTGAAATGTTTCTCACTATTGTTTAGGGAAGGCGAGAACAAACAGTTTAATGAATTCCAATAATGTTAAGGATTTAAAATTTATAATTAAATTTAGTTTTTAAATCTCTAATGCCTTACCCTATCTTTCAGATGAATAAGTCCCGGTGCACATCGAATAAGTCCGCGACTATCATGACTTCTCCGTCCAATAGGAAACATTTCCAGTACATAATGGAAGAAAAAATAGGAAGCTACTAGGTTTGTCTGAAAGAACTCAATTTTATAAATTGCTAATTATCTATAGTCGGTTTTAAAACTTTGATTCAATTAGGCAGGCCTTTTTCGAAAACTTTACATTCAAAAAAAGGACTTCCAGAAAAGAAATGTCGAAAACAAAGCTCTACTAAGATTTTAAATCAAAACAGACTATACATTAGAAAAGTGTTTTACTTAATTCTCTGGAATCAAAAACAAATTTTCCTTTCGTAAAACGAAACAAAGTTCGGTTTTCAGGCCCCACACACTGAAGTTACAGTCTCTGCACGATGACATTTTACACATTTGAACACTAGAGACTATGAAAATGAATATTTTTTTGTTATTTTTATATGTAAAGTAACTAAATCAGGTGCAAAGTATTTCACAAGTCTTTGACATTGAACTGGCCATTCCAATTTGCGCCTACCAGGCCTAAGCAGATTGAAATTCGCTGAAAATCTATTTTTACTAAATGCTGCGGCTAGGGCCCCTTATGAACTTCCTTAGGCCTGTTCATAGGTCGTTTAGAAAGGCTAGTTCGAGTTCCGAGACTTCCCTGCCCTACTTACTTTTAAAAAGGAGCCAATAACTTCTGGAAGATGTGAGTCCAGACAACCATGAATGACTGATTCCTCGATAGTACCAGTATACGTCGAAGACGCGGACATTTCATGAGAAACGTCGTCACCAACAATTGCTAAAAATGTAAATCTAGTAAAGAATTTGAAGTTAAAAATAAATAAAAAAACAATTTAAGTCTAAGTACTTTCCGGTGCGCATCGTTGGGTCAAAATGATGAAATATACTAATCGGACAAAGGAAACCTAAACAGACATACCTTCAGCTTTAAGCAAATCCAGTCTAATACTGTCGTACATCATAAATTGCTCCATAAGCGGTAAGAACTTTGTGAAAATAATGGTATCTAACATATTTGGAGGTAATTCGTTGGTTGAAATAATTTCCTGCAAGAAGTATTTATGCTTTTAAAAGAGTAAATCATGAGAGCCCGTTTTCTGCTGTTTATCCAAAACGATACAATAGTTGTTTGACCTGGTGTGTATGAAATTCTTCTATGTTTGATTTTCATTGCAAAGCATTATTCAGGAAATTTATATTTTTCAGAATTCGAAAGTTTGTTCAGTCTTTGCAGTAGTGTTTTTAGCAGTTTGCATAATCTGTCGCAAGGTCTTGATTTCCAGCATTCATTAATAATGTATAACACCGCTACTATAGTCTATAACAAAAAAAGACCGCAGAGCGCGGAGGCAGCTTCGCTTCCTTCCGCAATTCCGAAAATTGAAAGTCAAAACATCAAAATGGAACGCAGGCTTCCGCAATTGCGTATTTGCCTTTTTCTGGATATGATACTAAATAAAACTAGTACAATAATATGTTTCTGACATCAAACAAATAATTGGGCATCGAACCATCTAACCTAGCTCTTTCACTATTATAGTATTGTAAAAGAATACCTTATTGGTTTTAAGGGTAATCTTAGTTAATTACACTCAATAATGTCTTTTTCACATTGTATTTGTTTTTCTTACCCTAGCATGCGCTCCCAATGCCACAATTCGAATAGCAACCTGCACAGATGGGACTTCTCGCGGGAAATGAGCACCGGTCTAAAACTCAGATTAGAGTATTTTTAAATTGCGGATTATGGGCTTATGACCAATTAACTTACTCATGGTTATCTATTTATATGTGAAACATTTCAAAAGAGTTGGACGAATACAAACGGTGAACCATATAAAAACTATATTTATTTATAAAAAGTATATAAGCTGCATATAAAATCAAAATTAGTATAAATATAATTGTTAAATATAATGCTTTCCTATTACTATTGATAAGTTACAGGATGAAACTATACACAGTCTCTATCACAAGAACTTATAAGTTTTCAGCGCTTTTTTCCTGGAGAGAGATTACGATAAATAAACTTTAGAAGAACATGCTCCCAGTGCACCGATTTTCAATTTGTTTTATGCAACCCCGATGCTCCCCAGAATACCCCGGATTATAAACTCCACTTCCGAAATTCAATTTAAAAGTTTTCACTGGTATGCATCTTCTAACTTTATCCAAACGAGAACCCTTTTTTCTATCTTGATTATATATATATATATTTTTTTTAATTTATTTATATATTAGTAATATGTTATTATTCTTGATCACTTACCGCATCCCGTATTCTCCTAACCGCTACGGACATTAAGAAATGTACTGTATGAACATCGGCGGCAATCATGGCTACATTACCAATAACCTATAAATAGTATATCGCATTCAAGAATAAATACTGCTATGTAATCTGCGTATTTCTACATTTTAACACCGCAACTTTTGGCATTTTATACGCGCGGAACCTGTAGATTGCAAGCTCGCCTTTACTTCTCGTGTGTCAGACGATAATTTGTAATTCCGGCCGCGCAACATTTATTTATACACGCCGGTATTACTCTTGCATTTTACACACACAAAGTTATTCGTTTTTAATGACTATTTTTATGTTTACTATAAGTTATAGTATACATTAACGATTAGTTGTACTTTGTTCTAAATGATTAGAATTAAAATGTTTCGAAAGGTTAGATATAGCTGCATAGGCCTAATTTTTCAATCCTGCCGTTTTTGTGCTTTTTTAAAATAATATAATAATTTAATTTCAGCTTTGCTCACCCCGATATCATCAGACTTCAGTGTATCCAGGAAAGTTCTCAATTTCGTAGTTTGCAATGCGTCCAAATGTTTGTCACGCATACATGAGTCGAGACACCAGACGAAATCATGAGCAGCATCTTAAATAACAATATCATTAATAATTTGTTAGTAATAACGATAATAAATGTATAGTGGGGTTTACTCATTGTTTCGAAAATTCCAGGCCGCTGCAAACAGTTAGAGGTAAAAAAGAAGCTTGTCGTAACCTCTATAGACAGTATCGATTGCTAGTCATCCAGTGATTGTATCCTGGGGGAGTACCGGCATTATATAAAGGTTAATGGAATATCGATGGATTGAAGGATCAATGATCTTAGATCAGACCATAAAACCTGGGCCCTGGTAACATCTTCTCGCGGTCACATCTTGTTTCAAATCGAACTTTTCCAATTTAACAATAAGAGATTTAATAGCTAACAATAAGTAGAAATACTATATTTTCGTCGCAACATATCTTGATTTTATACTTTATCCAACCCATTAAAAAAGGGCCCGTCTAGTTCCCGGCCCGGCCCGAAAACGTTGGTGTTTTTCACACTACCCAAAATATGCGCTAAATTTTCTGACATCTTGCGGTATCAAATTGTGTTGCTTTTTTCAATTTGATTGGGGTCCATATATATATATATTTACAAGTTGCTCGTGGCCGGGCTGGTTAGGATATAGATTCTTAGCTTCACAGTATTTCAATACAAAGGAGGCTTTACAACAAAATGTAACTAGGATCCGGATTCGCATCCGTGAAAGTTAAGGATAACCGCAAATCATTTAAGATTCTTAATTTGAAATTGGAAATCAGTTTTTTTCGAATTTCTGTGTTTTCAATGTCGGAAAACACGATGATATAACTAGATGTTTGCTGAAAAGAGCCTCAGCATTTCCGGCCTGACCCGGTAATATGAAATTGGTGCCCCCAATCCCCACCCTAAATGCTAAGAGTCATTAAGTATAACTCTTTATAGTCGACGGATGAAGTGTTTGCCGGGGTGTACGGTAGAGTTTAGAAGGAGCGCGAAAATCAGGAGGAAATATACAAGTAACCGATATAATTGTGCGCTCGCATTATAATAAATATACTTTTAGCTGCAATTCGTCCGTCGACCATAACAAACCACAAAAGTTATGAGATTGCTCACCTTTCCTAACAATCGATTCCACGTTAGCATCGTGCCCAGCCATTACGATTTCAGCTCTAAAAAAGAAAATTATTCTCAGTGGCGGACCAACTATAGTCTGTTTCCAAAAGTTAGACCGTACTGCGCCAGCCTGGAACGATCAGCGATGTTGCAAATTCTGCCTTAGAAATTGGGCTATTCAGAACCTTTTTGAAGGCAACATTTTGTAACCCCGTGCTCTGAGTAAGGCAGTCTAAGTTTTAAAACAGATTAATACTTGACCCCAGCCTCATCAAGAAATTTATTTGTTTTTCCTTTCTGTACATATAAATTGCGACTCGTTTCATATTTATTGTTGAAAGGTAAATAGGCTGTGTCTTCTGCGTTTTGTTATTGTCGATGGACTAATCGCTTGCAAGAGGTTTCGGTACGAACTGCGAATTATTACATCTTATTAGAGCAATTAGAGCAAATCAGTGCTCTAATTCAAAGTTTTTAGATTTTCAGCTGCACGCGACAAGTCCGCCGACTATAAAAGAATGGTGTGTATTGAGCAAATTTTAAAGGGGAAAGTGCTGCAACAGGAGAATCTCAATTTGTAAATACAGCATGTTTACTATTTTATTATTAGGGATTATTGAATCTAACATACCTCAACGAACAAAGATGCACATTTCCTCCGCTTCCATATAGTTCCTTAATATACTTGGTCAATTCCACATACAGTTTTTCATGCTTTCCAATTATTTTAATCAGTTCTAAAGTTATTTTGTTAATTAAACTTGAATATTTAAAAGAAACTAACTCTGAACTTCTTCCCATTGTCTTCTAGACTTGGTGGTTTCAAGGTTGAAGAAATTATTGGCCGTAAGTTCCTGGGATACTTCAATATCTCGTTTCTTCTTTAGGTAAGATTGTATTATTGGGGCCACTGCATCTAGGAACATGTCATTGTGACCGAGCCAGATCTGCTGTTGAACCACTATATCACACTCGGCGTAGAGGGCCTCGTCACAGACTATTGAGTTCAGGAACCTGAAAATGGCAAATTAGTGTACGGTGGGAAATTGAAGACCTGGCCAGGGCGAGCCGATGTTTTAACAAGTCGGCCGCAGCTGTATAAGTTTTATACTTAAAGGCCCGATACACCTGGCCTGGCTTACTTGGCTCAAAAGCAATTCAAAAATATACGGTTTTCACGATTCAACTCAGAAAGTATATCTCTATCAATTAAAACAATAAAATTAAATAAAAATTGAGTGTACCGTGCCTTTAAAGATAAATTATACATTTACTATACTGTATACTTGTTTAAATATATACTGTATACCACAAAGTTGTACACTCGGATCTGCTAGAATCTGGGTTATGACACCCAATTCTTACCTTCTGTTGTGAACGCGGTTATTAGGAGATAATTATTCTTCCAAAGAAGATATGTTAGTTTTTAACACGAATCACGGCATTGGTAATGCATAATTTTGGACAAAAATAACTTTACGCTTTATATTAAATGTAAGCTAAATACACAGTATACGGTATATACAGTATACCATGAGAAAAGGTTAAGAATTTCTTACTATGAAACTGGATATATTTAAGTAAAAAAAAGATAAACCTACTCTTCCGGTACTGCCGGTAACTGTTTCAGTGTCTCGAGTACAATCGGTCTGAATTGGGCAACCTTATAGACGGGAAATGCCTTTTCTAGCTGCGCATAGAGCTTAGCTGCTGCATCGGGATCGGTTGGAGCAAACTGACCAAGTGCTCGAATTCGAGAAAGCAGTTTCTCGGTCACATCCGTTAAAACCTAAATCAATTTAGTAAAACTTAGTTAACTGAATTTTGAAATTACGTTTTTCTTTAATTGTATTCATTCAAATGTAATATTTTAGTGTGTAGTTATTAGTTTTTTGATTGATTGTCCCTTTTCAATTTTACGTTGCTGATATACAAGAATACCTTAGAAAACTGTTGCAAGAAGGATCGGGAAAGCTCTTTAGCTTGCTAAAGATATACAACCTTATTCAAATCCGATATATATTCACACATTTTGTGTCGCAAAACCACATTTATATTTTGAAGTTAACTGATGTTCAAGGTAAACTTCTTCTTATTAGTAAGTACAGTGGGCTACATTTTAAAATAGTTCTACCAAGCGATTTATGTATGTTCTACTTATATTCAAAATACTAGAATGATTAAATTCCCAATAAAAGTTTTTCTTTAACATTCTATGAAAATCTACCGTTTCGTGAAAATCCTTTTGTTTTATACCGTGTAGGTCGAGTAGCTTCATTGCCGAAGGTAGGGAGGCTACCTGGAAAATAAGTATTACTTTGCAAACAAATGCATTTCAAAATATATTGAAGTTTATTAGATTCGGTACTGTGAATTTATTTATGATTGCAATTTTTCCGCCATAAGAATATTGTTGAGCAGATTCAACGAACGTTTTGTTCTATTTTGAAACACTTCATTTGAATAATAGGAAAACAAATTGAAAAGGAATGTAACAGTTAAAAGTAAGTTTAACTTAGTTTAAATTTAATAATATTTATTTATTTATTGTATCTTGATGGATAATTACATTAAACATGTTAAGCTCAGTCACAAAAATATTCAACAAAATTAACTTCTTTGTTTTTATATAAATATTTTATTACAAACCTTAATACTATTTTCATCTTGGAATCTTCTAACGGCTTGTATGAGCGTTGACGCTTTTTTTGATCGTGACAGGGTTTGTCGAACTTTCGAAGGACCCGGAATGCCTAATGCCGTTTCTAGCTCGATTGGAAAAACCATAACTATAAACTTATAAGTATATTTAAAAACTTTAAACTTATAAATATATTTGTAATACAACTTTTAATATATAGCTAAACTAAATTAAAAAGTGTGGATATTTGCTTATTTTTAAATATTTGCTTGCTGGGTGGTTTAAAAAGGCCGTCGCAAATAATGCCAACAGCAGGTGTGTTTAATCGATAAGGGTCAATTTGAATTTTGAATTTTTTTATAATTATGTAGTTAATTAGGTTTACAATCCCTTTTCTGTATATAATTGTATTAAATATATGTTGAATGGGAACACCGAGTGTCAATCTTCTTGCGTTATACTACATGTTGCTAAGCTTGCGCCCTACTGTACTATTAATTTAGTTTATTTAGTTTGTTTAATTGTTTACAACTAATATTTTATATTGACAATATCAATTATGGACAAGGATTTTGCCAGGTTTGCTAGTAAATGTTACTTTTTGGTAAGTAAATATAATTTAAGCCTTCGAATGCAGCTTGAAACCGCTCAAAACTGGCTGATCCGGGTGGTTTTGGAGAAAACTAACAGTCTACAAGTACCGGCTAGGCTATTGTTAAGAGAGCTATGGGTAAGTAAACGATAATTATAATAAATGACTGTAATATACAATTTATTATCATTGTTATTGTTAATCTGTAGACTAGTAACCGCTGCATTTGCTAAGAAAACAAAACGTTTCAATATATATTAAGAGAGTTGACTTACTTTCGATATAACTGACGGGATCCACACCTTGTGTTAAAAAATAATCGTGTCAATAAAGATAAAAAGTTCCTATTTTTACTATGATTCATGTGAAAGAATCAAAATGTAAACCACTTTTAAGATTCCTAACCAACCAAGGCCCCGATTAACTTTTATAATTGATGAAAATTCCGTAAGCAATACTCAATGTAGTCTAGGTTTTAAAACGGACTATAGATGTTTTCCAAATGTTTTATTTTTAGCACCTCATCGCTGGCTTAAAAGCTGAGAAATACCACGACTTCTGCATGTGCTATGAACGATTTGTTTCCTGTTTCCAAGAAGGTTCCGGGAAATTGAATTAAATTTTTAACAAAATTTTCTTTTAGAAAGTCTACCCCCAGGATTGCCAACTGTTACAGAAATATTTCATTTTGAGAAGGTTTTGAAGAACTTTAGTACGGCGGTTATTGAAGGTGAGATGATTTAAAGATTAAAGAAAGTAAAAATATCTTCCAAATAAACAAACAATTGAACATCTTATAAACTGGCTGGTTCAAAGGATTCTTGGCCTCTCAATCCTTTACTCAAAATGGGGTTCTCAAAATCGCCTGGCCCGGACCGGGCCGACAATATAATTGAAAATTCTCAATTTGTTTAGACAAATTTTGAAAATATATCAACTATAGTTACTAAAAAAATATTGAATGGTACATCGTCGGCTCACCGGCCCGAATAGACTCGGGCCGGGCGGAGAATATTTGAAATTTCCGGGCCGGCCCGTTTGAGAACACCGGCATCGCTAAAGCTTCAATATCAATAGCTTCAGGTACCATTCCGTTTCAATTTCGTTATCCCTCCAATTCATCGACAATAGCTACCATCACTGTAAGTTTTAGAATCACTTTTCAAGTCAGATTCTGTTTTTTCTTCAGAAGTCAATACTAAAGCGGTGAAAAGTATTTTTTTGAAACAAATTGTGTTTTATTAGTTTTTACAACCTAACTTTGCTATTTGTTACCGTAAGGCAAAAGCTGTAAAAGGCACGTCTTATTTAGTTCACCTTGTTCAGCAAACTAAACGTAGGTTCTGGAAATCTTAAATTTTTAACCGACTTTTGAAAAAGTATAACTTGTGCAATTATCTATTTCAGTCGAGAAGTATCCTCGGTCCGGTCATCCGTAAGGTTCTTAGCAAAGCAGAAAAACTAAAAGATATCGACTTTGAGAAGTGCCGGGGAGCGTATTTTAATGTGATAGTTGAGGTATGATTTGTATGTTGATTGTTAGTTTAAAACCACACTAGAATTTAAGCAAAACATATAATGAGAATGTAGTATTTCAGTGAAAAAATGGTCTAATAAAATAAGGTATTGATAGATCCCAACGAAAGACATATTTACAAAGCAAATAATTTAGATAATCGGTCTCTTCCGGACCAGTAATAACTTTGTCATTCTACGTGTATGGGATGGAACAAAAATTCGGTAAGTCCCTCAGTATTATTTTAACTGGAATTTTGCGCCCCGGAACCAGACAACTAAGCCTAATCTCTCGATAACAGGTGTTATTTGGTTGCGTAATCGTCACATCTAAGTCGTTTGCAAAGAAGTATGATTTTCAGTTACAAACCCTTATGTCTCAGCCTAGTATTCAAGAAAACTATGTATTGAATGGTATTCTTCATTGGGGCGCAAAGTTCTGGTGCGCAAATGTTGGTGCGCAAAGTTCGCATTGCCGCAGCGTAGGATCTAGGGGGAGCATCGGTGTTGTATATTAATAAATGAAAAATATTGAGGCCTTCTCCTCAAAGTTACCTTCATTTAAATCTAACACTTCCTTCATCCAGGATACATGCGTTGGAGGACTAGCTCTAGTTACCGACTATGCCATATTTATTAATGCAACCACACATTTACCACTTTTAGTATAATTTTAAGCTTTTTATTGTTGCTATTTTGATATCAGTAACTGAACAGGCGAAACTTTGCCTCAACTTTGCCTCCTCTGAAACAGTTCAGATTCATAAAAGAGATTTCATGTATTATGGATATATTTTCAGAAACACGGCCTCGTTGTACTCGGCCACTAACCATATTGAGCATATAATGTACGCAAATAAATGTTATATGGAAAATGTGCCTAGTGAATACTTAATGGATATAACTGTACATGATGATGCTGTAGATCAAGCCAGTCAATATCAGGTCGGTTAAGGAATAGTTTTGAGTATGTGCTATTTTTGAAAATTGTTCCAAACGTTTCGTTCGGGCCCGCCCGTTTTTAAACTTTTTGGCCCCTAGCGGATTGCTCATTCGTCTTAATAAAATTTTTAGCTACTATGTGGGACTTAACTTATGTTCTAGATAACAGACTCCCTAGTTTTCCCAACCACAAAAATGTAAGTAATTTATTATATTGATGGTACAATATTATATATAATATTCAAACTACAATACTAACCATATTCGTTTTTTAGGCCGGTGACATCGTAGCAATAGCAAACCTCCACAACTATCATAAGCCTGGTGGTGGCAATATTTGGCCAACTCTACATAGTATTGAAAAGGGGCGGAGATTCGATAGAGGCTTCTATATATTACCACCTAGTGCACAACAATATAGGGAACTACATAAGTGAGTAAAACCGACAGTTTTTTTTAATTCTTCGGTCCAAGAGGCGGACCCAATTTTTATTACCCTGACACCAACACAATTTAAAACTTATTAAATGCACAAAAAGGATATACTTAAATCTGTAAATAAGTGTGTTGAACTAAAGAAGCTTATAATTTAAGCTGCTTTTGTTTTACAATTATTGCCGTATTGATAATTCAGTCGGAGGCTAGAGATTCTGCCGCGGATCTATTAAGAAATTACCGTTTCTGAGTTTTCGGTGATTTTCAGGAGAATTCGAACAAAAAACTTAATTCGTTAAAAACAAATACTCTATTTATTAGGCTAACAAAATCAGTACTCTCTGGAGAAAGTTCCTACGACATACTAAACGACATGTGTGGGACAACAAGCCCACGAATCCGAAAAAGAGAATCACAGTTGCCAAAAGAGAACGTTACGGAAGGTTTGTTAAATTAAAGTATTAGAAGATATTTAAGAATAGCTGTAATCTAAACAAAGAGTAATAGACAGTTTCCCGAAATGTTGCAGTAATCCTGATTGGTTGAGAATAAATAGAGAGCTAGTATATCGAGAATAGATAGAACAACTTTCCCCCTTTTTTAAACAATCTAAAACAATCTGATACAAAAACGAAAACATTCTGATATACAATTAGAATTTGAAAGATTTATATTTAAATAATGTATTTCTAGTTGTTACTATCGAAGACACCCCGGATATTATAATGGTTAATTCCGAAAGCCAACCAACTTTGGTACGTTGATAATTTTTGAAATAAAATAAACTTTTATTCTAGAGTAACCACGAGAACGACGAAAATCTGGTACCAACTGAAGAGATTCGGGAGGTTAGCGAAGATTCTAATATTTAATAATATATACGTGATCCATAATAAACCATGGAGATCGGCTTAGCTCAGTTCGGCACTGGCACTGTTTGGGCTCGTTATATTTATATATAAAGAAAGCATTAGCAATTTTCTAACTATTTGAGAAGTAGTAAAACCCAGAAATGCTTACGGGCCGTACATTTTAAATAATTAATATGCTTAATACTCTAGGAAGAGCAGCAAATTGCCGAAGCTGTTCCCAAAGACTGCGCCGAAACCTCTGTGGATGTAACTGAAAATAAGGTAGTTGACTCTATTACTGATATTTTTAAGTTACAGTAACCTGATCAGTAATTTAAGCTTGAAAACTAATAGATTACGGTGTATTATTAGCTAGCAAGTATATTTCAAAGTGCAATAAAATGTTTCAACGCAAATGAATTATAGTCGACGGACGATTTGCTTGCAGCTAAAGGTCTACTTATTATAATGCGAACGCACATTTATATCGGTTACTTGTCTATTTCCTTTTGACTTTCGCGCTCCTTCTATATTCTACACTACACTCCTGTAAACGATTCATCCGTCAAGTATAACTTTACTTCACTTTGTACAACACTCTACAAGAGTTATTTTTCACTGATCTTCATTTTCTTAAATTTCAGGAACACAGCGTTAGTTTCCTAGTGAACTCAGTTGTGAATGATCTTGTTACAAAAATAGCTGAAGAACCACAAATAGAGGACAGAATCCAGCACATCACAACTGAAGACCGAGATTATGCGGCGTTTGTTGAGGAACTGATGGTAACATCAACTCAGAATGAGAGGCCAATCTCGCCTCAGGTAGGATATTAAGTAATACAAAGGTTTAAGATAGTTATCTCATATTTTAGAAGCTAGCTTTCCTTATGAAAGATTAGGAATTTGTTTCAAAAATTACCGCCATACTTTATAGTGTTCGAATGAGTAAGAAACTTAGAATACAGAACTGTCAGAAATAGAACTATTTTCATGGCATTTGCAAAATTTTCGGTAATAGTACCTAATAACCCCTTTTTGGAAAAATAACGAGGACATTCGGAAACAAACGGGTAACTCTCTGCTGACCACCCGTAGGGTCCCGACGACGATCTACACACCAGTCAACTCTGGGAAAGCTAGGGGAGGGATGTTACTGTGGGGGAAATTCGCAGCTGCCACAAATCATAAATGATGCGACAGGATAATTCGTCAAAAAAGTGGAATTCCGGTTGCCGTCTTTCGGAATTAATTTTTTGTCATTCCGGACATCCCTTATCCCGCGACCGACCTCGACCGACCGGTCGACAATTTGCGGACCCCTGCTAGTAATCAAATTTCTAGTTCAAAATAGTTCTGATTTTGTCAATTCTATATTTCGGGCTTAGGAACTTAGGTGTGTAGAATGTTCCTTCTATAACTATCTAAAATAACTTAATCTTTTCAGCAGGACCCAACTTTTGCCATCGATGTTCTAGCTCCGGTGTTGGTTCAGAATAAAGAAAGTAGTACTGAGGAAGCACCAGTAGAAGTATCAAATTCAGAACCTGAAAAGAATTACACTTTATCCGGAGAAGTAGATACCATTGTTGCAATTAATCAGGAAGCTACAGTTGTAATGGAACAAGAGGTAATTGCTGGATGTGATAATCCTAATTGATAAAGAATATTTCGGAAAATATGCCTAGGGTACGACTCGAATCTGCAACCTTTCGTTAACCAGACGAGTGCTCTAACCACTCAGTTACCTAGGCTTCAGTCGGGTTCGGGTTGTTAGGAACTTAGAACCTAACAGTTCTAACTTAATGTTTAAAAAAATCATTTTGATTTAATGATTTTTAAATTGTTGTAGATTTGTGAATTTAATCACTTTGAAAAGCTAGTGTTTCAAAAACTAGCCTGGGGTTAGTTTCAGAGTTATTGAGGGTGGAGCGAATATAAAATGTTGCAAGGTTTTATAAAGAATCTGATTATATATTTTGGGTAGTATTGTGTTACTTGGAACTTTAGCGTATTATAAATATATGTTTAAGGAACTACCTGATACACTTCCGCCAAATACTGATTCTAATGTCAACACTGAAGTCAGCAGATACCGCAGGAACGTGAACTTGAGAAAAAGTAGGAAAAGATCAGAAGATGTTCAGATTATCGAAGCTCCAACAACTCGGGTAGGTAAATAACACACATGAATTTAAAGGCTACAGACTTAGATATATCCTTTAGTAAACAACTCGTCCAATTTGAACGATAAGTTTAGATTTTTGGTTTTTAACTGTACTGAATTCTTTCAAACTAGCGCTGATCGGATAACTTCGTATTTATCGAATGACTATATTATAATATTAGATTATTATTATTATAAATTTTCTTATGCAAACTCCTAGATACTCAAATCTTTCAGAGATCTTCGAGGCTAAAGAAAGTAGATGTTAAGCGCGAAACTGCCGATGAGGACGAAGCGATTGTAGTTCAAGATTCGGTAAGTTCATTATAAATAAATTTAATAATTGAAATATATAAAATAAAGTTTTCTTAACTCTATCTGATTTATTGAAACATTCTATTTACACAATGTACGCAAACACTACTGGAACCTGCAACTTAGAAGAAGATTCTAAAATAGGAAAAACTTTTGCATAGCTGAATTTTAGACATTTGCTGTAAAAAAAAGCAATACTGCTGGGAAGATTAGAAGAAGTAATCGGTCAGACAAGACTTTACTCGTGGATATAAAACAAGAAGCATTCATGGATGAGGTGCAGATGTTAGGCGCATCAAGAACAAGTGTAAGCTGTTATTTATATGCGTTCATTAAATATAATCTGAATGTTGTGTTTAATTATAAAATCATTTTATTATTTATCAATAACTGATTCATTAGAAGTTAACCGAAAATAACATATATAGTCCGATGTAAAGTAAAGGAACTCTCTTTTTTCTTTATATAGTACAGTTCCAAAAAAAACGTGATGTTTTAAGTTTTTAGTAATAAAATGGTAAATTGTAAACTTAAAGATAAATTTAAAGATGCATAATAATACAGTTATAAACAATAATGTTTTCTTCTTCAGAGGTCCATCAGGAAACGCAAAGTTGCCCCAATCAAGTTGGAAACGATAGATGATGCAGAGAATGATGTAGTTCGTGAACTGGTTAGTTTATAATGGTATCATGTGCATTATTATAAGTTTTATTAAATCACCGCATTAAATAATGTTAAAAGTTTATTTAACTTTAATAAAAATAGACAACAAGTAACTGTTTACCTAGTTGGTATTTCCTTCTTCTTCCTTCATGAAACACTTCATTTCCAGAATAATCTTGCCAAAAGAAAACCAATTTCAAACGAAACACGGGAAATCAGTGCCTATACCGTATCGGAAGAAGTTGATACAATTATGGAGGACGAACCGATACTATCTGGAAACGCCGGTTTTAAGGCAGAAATGGTTGGTAAAAATTAAGTACCCTTGTTCTATGATTCTACTGTAATACGAAACTTTAGTTAATGTTGGGTATTTAAAAATAACTGACAAAACAACACAGTTTTAACTAATAACTTAAGTAAAGAAATTCAACCCAAATAATTTTTCGGTAAATATTTTCCGTTTGTTCAGAAATGCAGATTTAAAAAAATATGAAGATCGGGCCTGGTTTGTTCAGAAATCGAAAACTGCGGGCCGGCCTGACCTACCCCGGAGAAAAGGCAACGTTCAACATTTTCAGCAACCCTCACAATCTGATACTGCAATGGCACAGTTTAGCTACGACGGGGCTGATGAACAACAAAACAGTTCACTTAGAACTTTTGCAGCTGAAGAAGCTCCTGCAGATGACTTTGATCTATCCGTAAGTTTATTTTACCTACATGATTCAATCAAGAAGAAGTAAAATGAGAAATCAAGATTATCTTTCTGGTCTTCAAATGTCCGTAGTCCTGAATTCCTTTGTAAAACCATCGTAACCCTGGAGATAAGCGTTACACCATTGTACTAACCCATATTATATGGGTTAGTACAAGGGGTGGCCGGCCCTCTGGCCCTCTTGTCAGAACTTCTAGTCCCAGACCGTCCCTACTAGGCATCACTATTGCGAAATTCCAAATTTTACCAAAAACTTCCAATTTTGAAAATTTGGAGCATTATTGATCGGTTCCGAAAGTGACGGCAGGCCCTCGTTTCACAAAAGTACGGACCGGGACGGCCCTCACTTTTGCCAGCTCTGGTTAGTACAATGGTGTAAGACTTCCTTCCATAATTTTATCATATAGATTGGTCAAAAGAAAAAAGGCTGGGAAGCTTTTAAATAGTTTTTGCTCGAACCTTCGAGATAAAGTTTTTCGGACTTTTGTTGTAAACAATGTGGATTTTCCAGATAGAAGAGCTTGACAATACCGTAGAACCGACTGTGTTAGATAGAACTGTGAATAACAAGGAAAATGAGAATATTAGGACTGGCCCAGCAGAGGAGTTCTGGAAAGTGCTAAAATCAATATCGGATGGTAAGTTACTTGATCTTAACTCTTTACGCTTTAGCATCTATTTAAAGTGTAGAAGCTTTGGTTTGTATCGAGTGCCTGGTTTCCCAGTATTCTTGAGAGAAACGGTGTTAGACTACTTTGAATGTACTGTTGACCAAAATATTTTTTTAAAAATATACACAAACTTATAAATGCTGGTTTTCAGATTTTGTGAAAAAGACAAAAGATTCAATGAAACCGCGATTCCGCTTTGTGAAGAACGATGGGTTAGTTCTATTTTCTGAATATAACTTGGATTAAACTATTCCTAATAATAAAAAATAGAATCACATTACCTACACGATTTACGATATCTTAAAATCTTGTTCAAAACATTTCAATTACGTTTTAGTGCTCTTCATCACTGGACTAAAGCTTTCATAATAAATGAGAATATATTATATAATAGAGATTAATATAGCCTAATATAATAAGTTTTAATATAATATAATACAATAAGTAGTAATACCATTAGCAAACTTTGTTTTAGACCTCTTCTGCAATTTGTCCCAGCTGGTACAATTGCCAACGGTCTCGCCAACCCCGATACCGATGACAGTTTTGAGAGAGCTGTTTTCTTTGACAACTCAAACAAGTAATAAACTAGTATTATTAATAAATCATTTCAATAATCGAGCAATGTTCAAGTAACTGTATAATAAGTGTGAATTATTATATGTGAGCAGAAGTGTTTTATGCTTAGGAATTGTGGAAAAAAACAAAAGAAAAACCTATACCTATAAGTCTTTTACAAAGTGGTATTATTTATTCCGATTATTTTGTCTGATATGAGATTTCCGCTGTAAAATCTAAACCTCCTAAAACAAAATAGCACCGGCACAAACAGTATTGCAAATACAATTTCAAAATTTCCAGTTTGAAGTATAACAACAGTATTAAGGTATAGTTCTGATTTGTTTTCAACAGTTCGGCGTGAGTCCCGGCAATAGTTATATAACAATTCGTTTCAAAGCAGTGAAAATAGGTTTTTTTTTCTTTGACCTACAGTAACTACTATCTGTTTAGCTAAACTGCGTTCGCAGTATTATTTTAATATATAATATATATTATAGATTCCTAGTTGCTTTTCCTAACGAAAATTATTTCAAACACACACATTAGTTATCTCCAGGATATGACTATAAAACTGATCGCATATGTAGCCTGATTTTTTCGTTTCAATTTATGACTTGTTTCTGAGAGTGACGGCTTCATGTCCGGTATTAGAATAGTCATAATCCTAAATGCGTGCCGGTTTGCGGACGGTGTGCCGTACTTCTTCGGTCAACAGTTTCCTCATAAGCAATAATTACTACTTCTGGTGCGAATCTGATTCGTTTTGATAAACTTTGAACGACGAGACTTTGGTAGCTATTTCTTAACCTTAGCTGGAAACTGAGGCCTTCATTTTGTTTGCCCACCAAGGGTCAGCAATTGCGCGCGCTAGTTGCTACAGGCCGCCATTAATGGCCGAGTTACGCCCGTCTGGGTTCTATAGAATATATGTATTCAAACAAATTCGAATGTGTCAAATTTTGTTTAAAATAATCTGCTTTTTAATTTATGTATTTTCTCATTGTCTGATTGTATAATTTATGGTTTTTTAGGTGATGTCGAATCCCAATTTGGAGCCAATGCCGTTCCGGAGGCAGTTCGGAACGGGATCGGGAGGCATTGCTCCCGGTCAGGGAAGGTCACTTGCGGAGCTGGAATCAACATCAAAGGCTCCACATGATGAGGGTGCTTTTGTCGGTAAGTAATAGATTGTAACTTGTTAGTTGTCTAACAGTTTAATTATTTAGATGCATCTGGATTCGCTATCATAAAGCCGGCAGTAACCGGTGCATGTAGAAAGTGTGGTTATCCAGGGCATCTACCTTTCCAGGTAAGAACTATTATTTGTAATTTATTTTTCTGCTATATACTTATTGGTTTGCTTTCTACGTTACGAGTATCCTTTGTGCAGACGTATTGCTATTTATGTCGATAGATTCTGGAATGTTTATGTTCTTTTAATTTAATTCCAAATTAGAGGGACGAATTAAAAATTTCCATCACAAAATGGACGATTCGGATTTCAGTCATTTACTCAATTAATATCGTATCACCAAAATAATAGCTAGGTGCCAGTACGAAACCAGCATAAAGCATACAGTGGTTCCCTCTGTAATATTTAAATGCGTTGCTAGAGCTCCCACTTATGTTATCTTATGTTACTGTTTCAGTGCCGAAATTTCATCCAGTTGAAGCCAAACTCAACAGTCATTGATGTCAGCTCTACAAGTTCAGAAAGCGATGTAGAAGACACACCGTTGGGTATGTAATTGTCTCTTATAAATGAAGACTTCCTATTTTCAGTCCAGTCCGGAACACTTATGAAGAAAAAGAAGGCTAAGGACAAGAAGAAAAAGGACAAAAAGAAGAAAGACAAGAAGAAGAAGGAAAAGAAAGAGAAGAAAGCTAAAAAGAGGTAAATTTGTTTAAATAGTGAAACGAGGTTACCACCCAGGAATGTGATCGCATATGTAAGCCTTATAATCTCGGTCAAGTATCATGAGGCAACGTGCAGCTACATTCAATTGGTTATTTAGCTTCAGTAATTCATTTATTTTTAAAGGAGGCGTAGCAGTAGCAGCTCCGATTCAGATGATGACGACAAGAAAAGAAAGCGCAGAAGAAGACACAGCTCAGAATCGTCAGACAGCGCAACGGAAAGGTTTGTTATTGACATGATCAATGAGTGGCTAAATTATATTATCACATTTTCCATTGCCTGGATGCCCTATGTACTTCTTTAAAGTTTATACATATAACATTGTTGAAAAATGTTTCACCGCATTTCGGGGGTGGTGTTTATTTTGCCGTGTCAGACAACTTAGCAAATACTATATAATATCCATCTTTACTGCTATGTATCATTACTTATCAATGGTTTTCCAATCACTTTTTTTCCGCAATTTCACGTGTCTGATTTCAGAAAAAAGAAGAAGAAGAGCAAGAAATCAAAGAAACGGCGGCGCCATTCATCATCCACCTCAAGTGATTCTGATTGATTAGGAATTGGGATTTGTGCCTTCTCGGGTAAAATCAAAACAGTTATATCCAATTACTATTTAATAAAAATGAGATCATAATAATGCTTAACCGTATTCGTCTTCCAGTGTGTAGTTTCTTTGAGTCGTCATTGCTCTTCTCGTTCTTCGTCATCTTCAGAAGGTTCTCGTCTCTTCAGTTCTTCCACAACTGAACTCTTTTATTGTGAACCATTTCAACGACGTAACGTACCTTGTCCATATGTGTCAGGATGCCTATTGCTCAAATTCGCTTTGAAAATTCGAATCTTCTTGAAGATATAGTCTAGATCCGCTTTCATCTGCAAGGAAATAGAGTGATGAATTGAGGAATTGAGAATAACCATAGTTTATGTTGAAGACATACAAAATAGCTTCACGTGGAAGTAACATCGTAATATGAGAAGTGCCTGTTATAGTTAGAAATATAATCCCTTAGTTAAATTCAGCGTAATCTATCGATTTGGCAAAGCATATTACTGGGCTGGGATGAGTATACGATAATACAAGTCTCAGTTCGATAAATTTTTAGTATTCATACATACTACTACTGTATAAAAATTCTACCTGAATAATTGTTTCCTTATGTGCTGCTGCATCGCGTTTCGCTTTCTCCAGACGCTTCTCACTTAGTTGAGATATGCTTACAAGCATTTCATTCGTCTTCTCGAACCGACTCAAGCTGAAAGGAGAAGAATGAATACTAATATTACAATGTTACAGAAAATCAAAAGTATCTATATCGTAGCAAAGTTCTAACAGTTTGATGAGAACCGCATTGTGCATAATATCCCAGTTCACATTCCGCACTGGAATGCGAAATCGAACAAACTAGTTTTACATCGATTGTCCCCACATCATCGGCATAACCCTGATATCGCTTGTATCGTCTCCAAAACTAATCATAGTCAGTTTGATTGAAACTAGCGACACGTTTTCTGTTCTGACAGCTATGCAAGTATCAATCACGTCAATTAACTCTGAATTAGTTTTTCCAAATAACGAGAGTACGTGTCCGTCATATAAGCAGCAATATATGAACACTTTGGAATCAGTTTTAACTTATAGACGCGAATGAAATCTATCCGTATGACGTGGCAAATCATGCAAATTCATTATACCTTGCTAAGTACCCTCTTTAAAAAGATGTTCTACTTTTATTTTTGAATATTAGCATCAATAAAACGAGAACATATCGATACTCTGTACATGTAAGAAAATAGTGAATTCACAATTTGTTTTTACATTTTTGTCCATTCGCATCGATGTGCGCTACAGGGTAACAAGAGAGGCCCGCGCAAAGACAGCCATTCGAAAGACTTCGCATTTGAAGTATTATTATTCAATCGTTCCTGCTAGATATATAAAAGTACTTTGTTACTTTTTTTTATCTAATCAATCAATTAAGAGTTTTCAAGTTAATATAATCAGCAGGTACGTTCTATATTTTGCATGAGTATGAAATTTTTAAACCTTGTGATTTTTCCGATATCAAATGCAGAAATCGAGAAATTTTCTGTTTTTAAATTACTGATTCTATTTTTGGAAGTAGCAATTTGTCACACTCTTTGATTGAATTACGTGTTTAGTTGAACTCATGTGATATATTTACCCTATGGGAAAAATCGTAAATTGCGTAATGCATCTAGCGACTCACCTTTCCTTCTGCACCTTAATGATTTGCTGTATTGTTTGTTCATCGACTTGAGTTGCAAGCGCATCTATAAGATGCTGTTCAGCATATTCTGAGTCGAATGAACTTCCTCTGAAGGGTGCTCCACGAAATCCGGACATGCCTAAATCCTAATGCTAGTGATTGTGATGAAACCACTTGTAAATAAATCTAAAAATAATTGTGCAGTATTTTGCAATAGCGAGAGAGTGACTATAACACCCTTTCGCCGCTGTATTGATTGGTGTTTGAATGGGCGTGCGAAATAAATATGTGGGTGGATAACACTGTTATTCCACATTTTAAACACTTTATCACCCTAAATTCAATATGTTCTATGCTTAAGTATTTGCAGTTTGGTTAATTGGTCCTACCCGAATTCGAGCTTGGGTAATTGATCAAACCTCGAATAAATTATTCTTGCTGTGAATCGCTGGAGGTTTGATATATAATCGTTGTGTTTTTGCTAAATTCAGTCGTTTGTAGGAGTGTGTGATGGCATCATCACAAAAATTCTCAGGAAAAGGATCAAGAAGTACCTGGAAGTCTTCCAGAAGACATCGTTGGAAATATGCCGATACCGAGTTGGTTTTATCACACGATATCAGTTAATTTTCGATTTGTCTAGGGCACGTGCTATCGAATATGCGAATTCCGAGAATAGAAACAATTTCTATTATAGTCAGACGGATGCAGATGATTGCAAAAAAGGTGAATATATGTTATCAAGATGAAATTACTTTTTATTCGCATGATTTGTTCAAGTCCGAAAGTTGAAATATTTTAATTGAACGAGTAGTACCTGGAATAGGTTACCGGTACATTGCTCGTCTCGTTAGATGTATTAGTATTGGACGATTTTTTAAATGCAGTTTAAATAATTCTCATTATTCGTTTTTAGTCCCAACAGCCGTATTTTCCAAGGATATCGTCTCGCATCAACCATGTAGCAGCAGAATTTCGGCAATAGAAGCGTGCGTTCATTATCTTGGAATGTTGGGATTATCTTCAATTTCAGGAAAAATCACACTTGTCCGGTGTTTGATACAGACGTCACCGTTGGATACAGATGTTCTGTAGTTCCCGAAGATACGGCTGAAACTATACGACAACGTGATAATGCTATCGCCAAAGTCTTTTATAATGATCTTTTGATGAGCCACATTCTAAGTTTTGTTACTTCCTTGCCGGTATGAAGCAGCCCCCCTCTCCACGTAATATGAATTTTGCAGGATAGAGTGAATATGGAAATGTCTTGTCATAGATTACATAAGTTGAGCATTCGAGCCCCTTGGAATTTCAGGACTCCTGGTGATATGTTGAAAATGTGCTACGCTGTTAGTTTGCTTATCGCTTCTAGCTGGCGGTTATACTGCATTTAGACATACGATGATCATTTATCGATTCAACTTGGAGATGTAGAGTTTAGTCAACCTTCAAATACTCTGAAATCCAGAATTGACGACCGCGAAGCTAACTTACGTGGAACAGCACAGCCTAACCAATTAAGTACGTTATAATTCTGAATGTATGAGCGTTATTTTTGTTAGATCTATTTCCGGGCAAGGAGTACCAATTAGCAAACGAGGTCAAAATACCGTATTATCTAGGAATTTTGTGAACATCTCCATTATCTTTTTAAGAGACTATCAATTACGTTTTAGTGAAAATTCTGAATGGAATGGGCGAACGTTTTGCCAAAGGAGTCAAGGAGGTTGTAATTGGTGGCATTGATTCGAAACAGGAAGCATATGGAATCTCAAGTCATCAGGTGAGCTAACTGTTGATATTGATGTAATTTATTTATTTTTGTTCTAGCTCATCCTAACCAGTGATCTAGTGAAGTTCTTGGATAGCAAGCTGTATAACGTCAGGAAGATCATGTTCCGTTCAGTTGGGTTTGATGTAAAGGCAGTTGATCTTTGTAAGTTTAATACCGTACGATATTCATCATAGCTTACTTTATTCACAGTATGTTCTGGAAGCTGTGGACTTGTGGACAGAATCGAAGATCTCTCACTGGTAGATTCCTGGCTCGATGATGATGTGGATCCGGACAAATTTTCCGTACGTTTAGTCTAATGGCATTTTGTGTACAATGATACGGGCTGCTCTGATAATGTAATCTTGGACGACATTGAACCTGCTATATTCCGTCTCACATTCACAAGAATCTACGTTATTCTCAAGAAACCAAGACATGGTTCGACTACCAAGCTGTGCTGGTTCGGGACTACGAATATTCCAACGTTTGTAATTTGTAGACGTGTGATTTTCCTTTCGGCACTTTGACCTGTCAGCGAGTTAAAAGAACTCTTCAAACGATGTAGGGATGTAAGGTGGAATACTTTATTAAAACGATGATTGTTCAATGTTGTAATGATCAATTAGGCGTGTTGAATCGAGTACTCGTAGATTCAAAACGCCTAATTTGTACTGCTAGATGACATGTCCAAATCTCTTCCAAAACACCGGAGGGATTTATTATATATGTATATATTCATTTACTTATTCGTGTTTCCTTGTCTCTTATCTTTATCATATTATGAGTTAGATAGTAATTCATTTCTACAAACCGCAATTGGCCCTTTTCAGAAGATGATTATGTCTTGGTTAGACGGGTCATTAACATAATTTATGTTGGATAGTCCCGATAATTGCATAAGGTTTGTTTATCTTTCTTTTGAATCCTGCCGTTTGACCTATGCCTTTCTGAGCTTTTGAGCCGTGAAGAAACGATGGAAATCAATTTATCAAGGAGTGAAACGATATTCGACTGCCTGCTGGTGTTGAGATGGAAAACTCAGAATGGAGTGAATATGAATCAATATAAGAAGCATTAATTTGGCCGCTGCTATAATTGCCTTGTGGAAAAGCAAAGGAGTCATGCCAGTGATCATATGCTACGCCAGAAACAAGAAAACTGATCCGCGTATCCCCTTCATTATTCAAAACTATATTTGCTTTGGAGAATTGAACAAATATGTAAACCGTGGCTCACATTGCTGAATTGTTTTATTTGACAATTTAAAAAAATGTATACGTGCTATTCTGATTGATGGTTTACAGAAAAATTGTGATATTTGGATCGACACTATTTAATTACACAATTTCAGGGAATTATCGGCAAGAATGTTCGCCGCTTGTATCTCGTATGCGCCTACATTCCGAAGATGGGCAACGCAATCGTTCGACGACTTGCTAGCATGGAGAAGAAGATGGATTCCATCAAAGTAGCCGTGTGCATCCAATTTGGAACGTATGTTTTTTGGTACTATCTTTGTCTAGAATTTCTCCGACGAATTTATTTGTACGCATAATTCCTTATATTTTTAATTTCAGAACTAGTGACCAACTGCGACTATGGGTTCGCCAAATTTCAAAATTCACGGATGATTTTCAAATACGGATGTTGTATCAGCGTGATCATCAAACAATTCCTAAGCTATTAGAAGTCTCACGGGTGTTCTATATGCTTTCCAATGTATGGCTCCTATTATGATGCATTAAATGAATTATGTTTAGATTACTGATATTCGAATTGACGTACCCGTGTCCTCCAGCAATGAAAGTGAGCACTTGGCGTTCATGCTTGATAGTAGGTTATATTATTGAACGACTTGATATTGTATGTCCCAGATTTGTTCAAATTGGAAAAGCTACAATCTCTGGAGTTAGCTGGATGGAGATACAGTTGGCTAATAGATAACATATCACGTGGTATTGTTTCTGCCCCAATGCTAAAAAGTTTAAAGCTGAGGTAAGTATTATATTTCACGTGCATACGACAATGATATGTTGTAGGAATATTCCATACGAAACTTCGAAAAGGAAAGTGTCAAATTTAATTGGATCCTTACCCACCACATTGGAAAAACTATACCTCGAAAAAGGCCCTGTTGAAGATGAGCATGTTATAAAATTGTCGCAGGTAGGATCACCTTTTTTGTAGTTATTGTTCAATCTCCTAGGTGGCCCAACAACTCAAAACCGTATACTTCACTGGACTAAGAAAGCTCTCTGCAACTGCTGTTACCAATGTATGTAGTGTTTATTCCGATTAAACTAATCTGAACAATTCAGTTCCTTCAAATGATGCCAAATATGGAGGAATTTGTATGCACAACATCATTTAATGCTCACATGGGTGCAATTTTCTGCGATTCTTATGTTATGCCCAATTTGAAGAAGGCTTCTTTTGTCTGTAATTGCCCTAATCCGAAATACATGTTGGATGTGGTAAGTTGCTTCTAAATAATTTGTGCTGTTAAAAAAGTGGTGAATTTTCGAGCAATGGCAATAATGCTTTATTTTCGAGGGGCATTTTTCTATTGTTTTCATTGATAATTTTAGTGCTCGCAATTTTTCGTCTCCGTTCGCTGTGAACCCCACAACAGCAATGAGCGATGGTCCTTCGTACGCTTCCACCAGCGTCGTCCGAATGCTCCTCAGCTTGTGGATGATCGCGAACTGAGCAGGATATACAAGTTGAATCGTCCACCAGCTAAACCGAAGAAGGAGAAAAGAGAGCTGACAGATTGGGTTGCCTGGTAAAGTGTTTCTCCCATCACCCTTGATGTGTTTTAACGGGTTTAGCTTTAGCTTGTTCATTTCTTGTAGTCATAATTCATGTGTATGTTTATCATATTTTCGGTATGCCATTCTGGAACATTTTTTCATCAAAAATCTGCTTCATTAGGAGGTTCCCGAGTGGCTCAAAGGTTTTAAATTATAATTCATCATGTGGGATCTACTAGTAGTATTTACTACCTTATTTTTATCTATTGATTTCACATTCTCTAATGCAACTTGACTTTTCATCCTGCGTTGCTACCATCTAATTAGCTGGACTTCTGTACATGACTCCAAGCTTTGGCTTATTTGATATATTGGTTTTGTATAACTTGGAAGATCAGCCCACTTCACCACTGGTCAAAAAGAAACAGTTGCAACTCTTCTGTGCTTATACTGAGCATTATGAGTTTATTGCTGGTGCACACCTTAATACTTTTATGTCGAATAAAGCATTGCTCATATTACAAAAAATGTTTATTACAAAAATAAGGCATGCGAGTAGATACACGAGATCAGAAAATTTGTCAGTATGTGACTCTTCGCTATGGGGCGTTACAATGCAACTGTTTCTTGAATGTTTCGGCAATTGAACTGAGACGGCTCACATAGTCTTCCTAAAATAAAACTAAACACTTTCACATGAAATGGACACACCTCGGAATTAGTTACCCCGAGAATTGCTAGCTCGGAATGAAGTACATAACTTCTGAACTGTTTTTGAAGAATCATTAGTTGATTTTTTTGTTCATTGAAGATCTTGTTCAAAAGTTCTTGCCGGAACTCAGTAGGAATGCTGCATGAGTGCTCTTCTAGTTCGAGTTGCAAATTGCTTTAATAATAAATTAGAGGCTATACAATATAGTAACAAACCCATTAGTCACACTATCATAACCTGCATTTGGGAAGGTGAAGATGGATTGATTTATTCCATTCAGAATTGTGATAACGCATTTTTTATAATCACTCTAGAAAATCAATACGTTAGAAATTTAGAAATTAACAACTACCTCGTTGATAGAATCGCTCGCCACTTTCTGTTCGATTGTTTTTAGGCTAAGGGAGACTTCAGATCTTATTCCCAAACTGTCGACCAGCTTCCAAATATCAGCAAATAAGGTCTGACGACACTGAAAACAAATTCATGTATGAATATCTGAGTTAGTTAAAAAAAACTAACCTCGCTGGGTATAATATTCGATGCTTGCAAGTCTTCTGACTTCATTGTTTTCTTTGGCAAGGGTGGAGATGATACCTAATTATGTTTATATATTCAGTGAGTGTTATATGCCTACCACAGAAACAGGGCACGTCAACTTTGCAGATTGATTGTCCTTAGCGGCAGATGTCATACAAATGTTGGTTGTTTCTGGATACTTGAATGCTGCTGGTACATTCGCTGAAACCAAGAATGATTTGGTAAAACCGGATTGATTACTTGATGGAGATTCTGATGGACTGTTTTGATCGGTATCGAAAATGTCCGGCTGCCTGTCTGAAAGCAATTTATATCACTGAATACTTTACATCGAGATTAGTTAGATTGACTGCGATGTTTTCCCATATCCTTACTTTGGCATGAGTCAGAGAGAACAAACGACGAGGTTCTCTCGCCGTTTTTGCTTTTGAATAGGATTGACTAGTATTAAACATTTAATTGCGACCAATAGGGAAAGAATCATGCAATGATTCAAACGAGAGCTGGGTGAAAGTCTTTCGCGAAAGAAAATTGTTGACTTTCGCCCAGCTCTTATTCAAACTACGAACCAGGGTAGGCATCAGTATCATTGCACGGAGGCGAGGGAACACGATCTTTCAATGGGGTCATCTGAACAACATAATGGCATAAGTTTAAGTATCAGCAAAACCTTCAATCGTTTGGGCTTAGGAGTACTGGTAGCAATCGGTGCTCTAATAATGATAGGATCAATTTTCTTCAATCTGACATGAGCAGTTTCCTTGATAAAGTTCACCTGTTCTAAATTAGATACCAATAAAATCAGCATTCAATCAAAAACTAACCTGTAATATTGAAGTTAACGGGGGTGTTAGGGACCCGGCTCATGTCAGGAGAATTCCACACAGGGCTGCTGGAACCGTCATCATCCACTTCAGCTTCTACAATATATATATACATAGAACGGATGACTTTCCAATCTCAATACCATCCTTAGCAACAGTCTTTACTCCATTCGCCATTTTTGGTTGGCGCTTCAACGTTCCATTTGAATTCGTACATATTTCAATGCCATAATACTCCTCCAACCTGAAATAAGCATTACAAAATGATGACTAAGTCTAGGTTGACTTACTTCTTAATCGTAGCAGGGGCCGGTGTGAGTAACAAGTTTACATACAACTTATGCAACTGTTCCCACTTAAATTGGCTACGAAACTTGTCCAAGTTACTCTGTACCGATTTACGGAAACTAAAAAGAAACCTAGCAAGCATCTCAATAAACAATACTTACTGAGAGCAGAGATTTGCGGTAGTTCTTACAACCGTTCCAAATTGTTGAAAATCTTCCCAGGCTTCCTTGCCTTTCAACGCAACATCGCGATTTTGTCCTAGTTTACTAAATCAATGTTTGACTGCAAAACAATACATTTTACTTACTATAAGGCGTGTCTAATCATGGCAACATCATCACTGTAGGTGTAGACATGTCGAGCTGCCATACTAAACAACTTAAGTTTGAAAAATGTTTGAAAGTGGAAAAAAATGCCTGAAATATTCAAAATTGTGAGACATGAAATTCAGTACGTAAACGCGTACTCGATTTCTTTCCTCACGGCGAAACAGCTCTGGAGCAACGTGCATTTACATCATAGATATAACTTTTACTATATCTTTTACTTATATTAAGTTCGAATTTAAAAAAAAATTACTTCCAGGACTCACATATGATAGGGTCTCTGTCGTCTATCAGACTTGCTTGTCTTCGTTGCGCCTCCTTACCATCCAGTTCTACTAGGTGTGTTTTCAATCTATCCCACTGGTCTAAATGTATGTCTGCTTAGGTTGTTCTGCTCCTTCGTAAAACCTACAGCCACCTTAATATCCAGGACATCCTTACTGAATGCCTCTCGCATCGGTGCCAAACAGTCATTTAGAAATGTAGGGGTGTTTTTTGCATTATTATCTTCTGATGTATGATCTTTGCAGGTGAGTGTGGTGGAAACATCCAGAGCATCACTAAAGCTCAAGAATGCCAGTTGGAAAGATTTGAAGGCAATCTTCTCATTAGCAGGACCCTATAAATGGCGTATTATACGTAAGTTACTTCTTAAATTGATTATTCGAATTGGGCATACTACATATTTACCCAGCTGTTTAGTTGGAATTTCGTTTCTTGGAATCAGTAGTTCAATATTTTTGTTGACTCCTCGTGTTCTGGGCAAGCTTATAGATGAATTTGATGATTCCAAGAAGGCCGAAGCAGGAAAGGAGGACAGGGCTCTCCTAGCCGCAAGGTATTACCTAGAATGAGGAAGTTCTATTATTAGTATTATCATATGCAGGTTTTTCAAAGATAATCCAATTGCCCTTGTTGGTTTACTGTTCCTTGGAGCTGCTGCCATCGCTGCCCGAGTTTATTGCATGCACACTGCAGGTTAGTCGTTTTAACGAATGTTTTGTATTTCGAATTGCTGCTTTATAGGGCAACTAATCATTAACGATTTAAGATCATCAGTGTTCAAGTCACTGCTGAAACAGGACATATCCTTTTTTGATAAGAATAAGGTAATTTCGTTTTGTCTATTATTTACTCTTTTCCGAGTTCAGGTCGGAGAAATGGCTTCCCGTTTGTCTACGGACGCACTGATTGTAGGATATTCAGTTTCCATGAATCTCAGTGACGGCGCTCGAGCTCTTCTAACATGTTTGGGCTCAGGTGGACTAATGGTATTGTTTTCAATACGACGGTTTATTTGTTATGTTTTTTGAGGTATATACATCACCTGCACTCTGTAAGGTGATGTTTCTCGTAATACCTGTCATGGTCGGCAGTTTCTGGGTGTTCGGAAGACTAATGCGCAAGTATACCCTACAAATGCAAGAAGCCGTTGCTGGCGCAAATACGGTGTGTTTCTCAAATACTCTGAAATTAATTTTATCAGTTCAATTGTAATTGGTTCAGGTAGCCACAGAGAGGCTGTCAAATGTGCGCACAGTTCGAATGCTGGTAGCCGAAAAGAAAGAGTTGCAAGCATATGGAGCTAAAATTTTTGACATTTGGAACATATCGCGAAAGGAAGGCTTGGCGAAGGGAGCAATGTATGGCTCGGTTAGTCGTTGGATCATATTTTATGAATTCTTTATTTTTAGTTCCAATTTACGGGATACATAGCTCTCTCTACAGTTTTATTTTATGGAAGTAATTTAATTAGTCAAGGATTGCTCACTTATGGTAAACGTTGGCAATTCGACTTATCACAATTCGATTTTAGGAGACATGTCTTCTTTCTGTCTGTATGCGGTGCTTTGTGCTGCTAGTCTTTCAAATATTTCTGGTTTCTTTTTGGAAATAATGAAGGTGGAATGTTGCTATTGATTTTTATTTAACTATTTATTTAGGGTCTTGGCGCTAGTGCCCGGTTATTCGAGCTGAAAGATAACAAGGCTTCGATTCCGCTAGAAGGTGGCGTCAAAATTGCAGATGTCACCAAGTCCATAAAGTAAGATTGTATTAGTGGAAATCATCATGCTCATTGTGTGTATTATTCAACGTAGTTTACAGGAAAACTATTTCAGTTTTCTATTGCATTGTTGAAAATTTATAATATGGTAAATGCCCTTATTACAGGTTTGAACGTATCGGATTTGCTTATCCCGGCCGGGATCCTCTGTTCCACGACATCTCTTTCGAAGTCCCAGCGGGAAAAATCACCGCTGTCGTTGGAGCATCAGGAACTGGAAAGTCAACGATTGCCAATTTGCTTCTGAGGTTTGCATTTGCTTAATCCTTTTAATTAATTATAAATTTTAGGCTATACGATCCTGACAGAGGAACCATAACTGTGGACGATGTTGATTTGAAGGATGTCGATCCTTCTTGTTGGCGAAGGAGCATTGGAACTGTCGGGCAGGTACGCGTGAGCATTGATGAATTCCATTATTGTTCATTTTAAGGAGCCAGTGTTGTTCTCGACGACAATCCGGGAAAATATGACATACGGTTGTGAAAATCCTGAATTAATAACTGATGAGCAGGTTTTCTATAATAATGCTTTGAAATATAACCACCACTGATTTAGCTGAAGCAAGCAGCAGAACAGTCGAATGCGCTTAAATTCATTCAGACATTTCCGAACGGATTTGATACCATGGTAATTTTTGTCCTGCGTTCCTACATAACATTTATATTTCTAAGGTTGGCGAGCAGGGATCCATGCTCAGTGGCGGACAAAAACAACGCGTTGCTATCGCCCGTGCTTTAGTAACGGTTAGTTTACACAATTCTACTTTTTTAATAGGATTTTTTAGAAGCCACGAATTTTGATCCTTGACGAAGCTACCAGTGCATTGGATGCTGAATCAGAATATCTGGTCAAGGAGGCACTGAACACTTTACTACAAAACAGCCAACAAACGGTGCTAATTATTGCACACAGGTATGCTTTGTTATAAGAATAATTTATATGTTTGCTTAGGCTTTCGACAATCAAACACGCTGATCAGATAGTTGTATTGGATAAGGGTAGTGTGGCCGAATGCGGAACCTTCGATGAGTTGACCCGCATCGATGATGGGATTTTCAAGAAGCTCGTGGAGAAGCAAACGATCACATCATGGAATAATGAAAATTTTTAGTCTGTTAATAGGTAGGTTATTGTTATTGTTTTTTACGCAGTTAATTCTCCCATTAGTGGATTGACTATATGCATCTATATGGTTTATAAACTACTAAAATTATTTGAAATTATTATCATTGTTATATGTTCACTTATCCTATATTAGGTTTTTAATTGATAGCTAGCATATGAGCTTCGTTGTTATATTGATGATTTTCCCTTCTCTTCCTGAATCCATGGTCATCTTTTATGTTTAATTATAATTAATATTTTGCGATCTGTTTACTTATTGTTGCTTTTGTTACGTATTTAGATGTCTAGTCAGTGAGATAGTTGTTAGTATTTTATGGCTACAATGAAGACTTATATGTTCAAGTTTTTTTTTCTTTGGGGACTCCTATTGGTACAAAAACATAACCTTTTTTCTGTTTCAAGCTGGAGCAAGATGTTTATTACTTCGAAACCTTGTTATTTAGTTTGCTTTAGGAAATTACTTCATAGCTGTTACGGTTTATTCAATTCACGCTTTCACCATATACAAATTTAATATAATTTTTATTAGCTCATAATACTGTTCGTATTGACCATAATGGTCTTCTTTTCTTATATCTGGTACCATCTAGTGTCTCACCGAGGTACTTCGCATTGTGTCTGGCTGTATGCTAGAGCTGGTCTGGCCAACCACCTCTGAAAACAGATGCAGTTTACAAAATAAGGGTTTTATAGTTAAATAGAAATGTCTTTTGTGTCATTTAATATTCATTGATTTGACATTCTTTGCACTGACAAATTACCGGATTGGTTGCCTATTGTCGTGTTAAAGTTCTTTATCTAACTATAAGATGCGGTTATGTATAATTGCGAAAAAGGGGTTCTTCCTTTGAAAGCAAGCATTTAAGCTCTCTATAATCGTATTCACAAAGTTTAGGGTTTGTGCTGTGAATAGTGTCAAATATGTAAAAGCTTTCTCATCAGAAGTCCTAACTCCGAATGAATAAAGGATATTTACTTTGTGAATACGGTTAATGTTTAAACATAGGAACTTTGTGGGATGAAGGGGTTATGAACTAAACGAGAGGAAACTTATTTAGGAACATTCTACTAAGCTTGCTTGACCCAGTAGTTGAGTTTGTTCGTCTATTCTTCCGGAGAATAGCCTAATAACTGAAGAATACTGCACATATAATGCAGGACTTGAACTGTTCCAGTTTGAAGCAAACTTACGGATTCTCACAAAAGGTCGGACCATCAGAGCGCGGAACTCGCGATTAAATGATAGGATGATAATACTGAAATTGAACTATTCGTCTTTTACCAGCTATAAATAATTATTAGTTACTGTGCGGTCATTAAATGCGGCATTGTATAGTAAGTCAGTAGTTGAACTCTGATAATTTCCATACTAATCTCATCCAATAATCTGGGCCAAAGGGTCTACCGGAGCCGGCGAAAACAGAACTATTTTGCTGTTGCAAATTTTTCAGTTCGCAATAGTTCTGTTTTTGCTGGTTCTGATCTCTGGTATACCCGGTCCTCGTGATGTTGTCATGCACGTGGCAGGGATGGGCCGAAGGCCATTTAAAAAAGCGGAAGGTGGAAAGCCATAAGTGGCCGAACACGGAAGGCGAAAATCGTAACTTTTCCCGGAAATGCGGATCACGGTGCGGTAGGCGAAGCCTAGCGGCGCAAGTATACGCGCGCTTAGAGATCCTCTGAAATCTGTTAGGATAACATGTATCTTACCCTTATTTATTATAAGCACTTATTTTACATTTAAAATTCTTAGAATGCTATCAATGGCTATGGAACGGGAACCACATATAAAGGATGTATTAAAGAAACTGAAGTCATCCAGGCGATACAAGTGTGTTTGGTCGGTCTGCCCGTCACTTCAGAATTCTTTTGTTGTAGCCTCCAAATTCAGATTTTACTTTCTGATATCCGCCGCTGTATACAGGAGAGCCAAATTGGTTAAAGTGAACTATTTATGCGGCAATTAAATAATTTTCATTTCAAAATAGTCCTAAGTTTGTCAGTTATGATATATATAACTTACGCATCTGTGCAGTGCACAATATTCCAGGCCAGTGTGGTCAGGGCCCATATCATATATTTTGACTCAAACTTCCAAGCAAAGTAAAAGTATGTTAGAAGCTCGATTGAGAATATAATGGCCTGCAGGACAGCCTAAAGAATTTCTGCTCATTAAATAAAATATGGTCAATAGTTTAATGACAAAAGTTAATTCTGATATATTAGTGGTAGAGACGATATAGAGACATGATCTTACGCAACATCATACAACTTTCTTTAAAACATTTCCTATTCATAAACATGCTATGAGAAGAGGGAACCCAACAAGCGTTATATTTGAACTTCCGTTACGTTACCTTTTTTTACCCGTCAAAACGTTGACAAAAACCCGGAATCCGGCCCTTCTTGAAATGTCAGTCCCCTACTAGGACAAGGTACCAACTGGAGCAAACGTCAACTGGAGCAAACGTCAACTGGAGCAAATGCCAACTGGAGCAAATTTTATAAGCAAAGTCGAAATGTTTTGAA
>JAQGAV010000185.1:0-42658 GCA_034691345.1 Phasmarhabditis papillosa
TCTACGCGCGCGATATCAGCAGATTGCAAACTTGCTTTCGCTCTGCCTTACTCAGACAAAATATTGCAACACTCCTGTTTATTAACACGACCGTATTACCTTTGAATTCGACTATATTAGTTTACTTACATTAATCATTTGCGGTACATTTCCCACTGAAGATGCTGGCCAGCCCTCGTTTTGTCTAAAACATTTAAAGTATTAATAAAAATAATAAATAAAAGGCTAAAACTACAAATTCGTCATAGCATGTTAATTGCCTTGCAAATGCGCTTAAAATTCCTTAGGTTCTTAACACTACGATAAGATGCTTTTAGGGCGCTGTTTGCAGTGAATCATGCTAATTTGGCCAAATCGCAAAAACTGTTCCGGAAAATTTGGCCACGGGTTACTATCGAAACCGAGAACGGGAGCGAACGAAAAATTTAAACTTTTATATACCGCACACCTTTCTAAATAAATAAAAATTATATTTAACATCGCTGGAATAAAATAGACGGCAAGTGCCTAACTATTACTTGCGGATTTGTTGATTACTCATATAGATCTCGGCCCATATCTTCAAGGTCTAACAAGGTTCTGCCGGTGATTTCGACGCGACTTTTACAGTTTTTTTGAAGTAGGCTGCCAGCAGCCCTCTTTGGCGAAACGACGGCGGATTTCGTAATAATTAACACGGCGGTAGAGAATTTAAAAAGGAAGAAGGAAAACTTGTGACTTTTAGGAAAGAAAGTAGGAAGTCGCGGTAGCAAAAAAAGCGATAAGGGAGATGCGGTGTTTTTAAGACCAGAGTACAAGCTATGAGGACCGGTGCTTGCATGGTCTGTGTGTAAATTGAGCGAGAACCTTTTCCGCGTCGGTAAAAAATTAAAAATAGACCTGTTTTTCTTGAAGTTTTCATTGGCTTCATAGTATGTTATGTGTAATCTGAACATCTATAGATAACCAAAACGAAGTAATATTTAGATTAGTAAATGTAGTAGAATTGAACTATGGTCAGTGGACTAATCGCTTGCAACTGGTTACCGTACGAACTACACATTTTTTAGATCTTATAAGAGCAAATCTGTGCTCTAATTCAAATTATTTTTTTGGACCTTTAGCTGCAAGCGAATAGTCCGCCGACTATAGTACCGGTACCCAAAATGTTAGAATTCAATTGCACACTAATTCCTACATGACCGACTTCGTTTTAGACCTTTTCAATCTTTAAGCTTATAATAAATAGATATTCGATTACGGTCGTTGCTACATCCTCTTTACTCTTGGTTATATGCTGAATAGTTTCGTTTTAGATTCGGCTCATTCACCTTACTCCTTAGCTTACCTGCTATTCTGGGGCGACTCGTTTGCAAGTACCTGGCTGATAGATGCGGTTTCCATCTGAGAAATGCAGTTTCAAATCTGAAAATAACCCAAACTCAATTTAAATTTTCTTTTGAGATTTCGTGAAGATTTGAGATTTTTGAGAAGTTTGACGGCTCCTTCGGATCCCTTAAGAAATCGGAGTGTTAATCTTAAATTACAATCTTGCCAGACTGAAGAAAAGCGACTGAATTAAGTGATGAAGAAAACTGCGAGAATCTGGCTAGTAGCCAGCGAGAGAACGTGCTTTTAGAAGAGACCCAGAACATTATCAGATGCGACACCGCCGCGCCCAGAAGGAACGCCGCCGCCAGATCCGCCAAACGATGGCGGATTGAATTTATGACACCGCAAGGAGAAGGAAAATACGCAGTTGCGAACTTAGTGAATGGTTGAGTAAAGTATGTACAGCTTAGGGTCAAGTTCTGTGGATGATTTTATCAAAGAATAATATATTAGCTGAGAATTGGGTTCGTTTCTTTAAAAAAACAAGAACATTATACCGATTGAGATTAGGTTCCAGCACAATATCCCGTGGAACAGCGGTGATATATAAAAATAAACGGAAAATCGGTGTAAAGGCATATTCTTCTAAAGTACATTGCTTTTAATAAAACATCACAGATCTCCTGGAAACTCTTCTGGAAACCTAGCTCTTGCTACAGACTATTATATAATATGTTACTTGAATGGTTAACAAAAGGTATATCTCAGATACGACAATTTTTAAAAGTTACCGAGGATCATACGGCACTATACTAATAACTCCCCCTTCAACAATCTTTTAACTTTATGATTTCCTTTTCCTTTCTTCGAGAGCAGAACCTTTTAGCCATGTTAGTTCTCCTATTTTCTTTTTTCGTTTCTTTTCGTTTCGGGACCTAAATAAACAGTACCGAGAGTGTCTGCGTATCCACTTTCTAAAGCACTGTGCGCTCGTCTCTGACTGAGCAACAACTGTCAAATAAAACCTCTTTTCACTCAGTAAACCACCCCTGTCTCCGATATATTGATTATTTCTTTGATAATTATGTTATTCGAACGAAAATGGGCGTGGTCAATGACTGACTGATAGAAAATCAATACTAGCAAGAACTATTTTGATACTTCCGGTGTTCTCACAAGAAAACTTTTATTTCTCGAACTCTGGGATTCTTCCAGCCTAAGACACAGTTAAACTCAAAGCTACAGTACACCCAGACCTTTAATTCATAACTCTTACAGATTCAGTTTTAGTTTTTTCCTGACCAGGAACCGCTCGAACAAACCAGAGAAAAGTCAAAACCACTTAGGGTTCTGCGGCGTTAAAACTGGCCAAACCGGCGTTGTTTCAGTTTTCTCTTTACTTTGATCAGAAATCATGTCAATGCAATGTCAGTTGGCGCAATGATTCATTAGTTTTCAATTTGTTATTGATTGGTTGTTTTGCGCGCTTGTTGCCGGTTCGCGGCGAGTAAAGACAGAAATTGATACATTAGGAGAGTTGATCAAAAGGAGTAATTTTATATAAAGAAACATCCCTTATGGAGTTCGGGAATAGAAACTATATTGGTTACCAAACAGAAATAGAAATATGCCAAATTAAAAGAAGAGGGCTCATAGCAGCACTTATTAAAAGTTCTATAGTTATAGTCAGGAGGAGAAGCGAGGTTGGTAAATTAGGGGCCTTTTTGTCGAAGTAAACTCATTTTAATCCAGCACCGCCTCTCTAGAAGATGATAGTGCTTTGAAAACCTAACTCTGGTTACAGATTATACAATAAGAACTTGGTAATTACAGCCAACCAAAACCAGATAGTTCGATACTTTAGAAGCTATAGTGTGATTCAAGATGAATAATGGAGTGTTACTTGCGTATTTTAAGGAAATTTTGGGTATATTTTCGGTTTTCGTATACTTTCAGAGCCATTTTCAACAAGATTCTTTTTTAACACTCCATTATTACTCTCGAATAGAACTATATTAGTAAAAACATGTTTATCAAAATTCAGCTCTTTCCATTTTTCCCGCACAAACTGTAATCGTTCAAAAGTTGTGCGTTTCCAGCTTCCAGCTAAGCCTTCCTCTCTACTTGAATTCAGTAATCTTCTTCTTGGGTTTTGGTTGTTTTAGTTTTGTTTGTCGTTGTCCTGTGTTTACAAAAGTGATGAGACAGAGCTGCGGACAGGTGTACAACACTTATCCTAATAAGAAGAGAGGCCAACCACTCAACTGAGATCTTCTCTTCTAGAGAGAGCACTAAACTATATGGGAGGTATGGAGTCAGGTTCTGGAGTTGAGAAGCAAGGATTTCAAAGTGGAGTGAAACGATGATTCGGGTAAAAAGAAGGGTGGAGCTATTCTTGCGTTATTCTATAAGATTTGGAGGGAAATTCCATTTTTCGAAGATGTTCATGATCTTTTTAACGAGATTCTTTATAACCCTCCATTAATACTCTTAAAGCTTAGTCCAATAAACTTCGTGGGAGTTCTCCAGAAAATTGTTCCGGATTACTTTTTTTCATTTACAAAATATACAATCTATCGTTACTCTAGAACACCAAATCAACTAGTCGCGCTGCCTTGTCAATTTCAACCTTCTTTTGCGCTCTATTACAACACATCGATTTACAGGTTCTTGTCAAATTTCCCATTAAAACTTGCAAAAAGCTACAGTACTGTTAAGGCTGCGGAACTGTACCTGCACATCTTCTTAGATGGATGGTCCCGTAACGAAGGCAAAAGGTTACGAATGGAAATATTTACAAGGTCTTTTTGTCATCAAAATATTTCTGTATTTATGTGTTTTAAGTAATAAATCTATATTATTATAGGGTTGTTTAGGTTTGTTTTGCCTGTAAATTTAGAATGTTTTTAAAGTTTAAAAGATAGCAATGTTTACCTATGAGTCAAGGGAACAGTGGTGTTAAAGGTTAATAGACATCTTTTTAGGGAAACATTTCTTTCAAAAAATTGATTCTGCAAGTGTTCTTCCCTTATTTGGCAAGTCTTAGATTTTTCGTCCCCGGCGGCTTTCGGGATTTCTCTGATGACTAGGCGCGGACTATTTCTATTTCGAATGTGAGATTTGCGCGCATTGGTTTGACCTTGGCTGAACCATTAACTGTCAGGGCGAGAGAGACTATAAATGAAGGACTGTGAAGAGACGCAGACTTTCGCAGACCTTCTTTGTATGAAGGAACAGATGGTTTCTACTGGTACTCCCGAATTATCCAAACCACAATACCCACACACATGATTGCATTCCTAAAGCTCACAGGTTATTAAAGGACTGCCCGGGAGTAGCTGGGTCCCGAAAAGAACAAGATACCGTAACCCCGTGTAGCAAAGTCCTTTTCGCCTTGGTTTAAAGGACTGCCGCTTGACGGATTGTTGGTGTGTTATCTAGGTCACGTTGTTATCACAGCAAGCCCTAATCAATAGTGAAAATCAAGAGAAAACTAGCAAATTCTGATAATTCTGCCCCCGTTTCGAGCCGAACCGGGCCCTTTTTGCTAAAACAGCGCCTTATCTTGCTAAAGGAATACGCAGATACAGGATGCCGTAAAACGAAACTATCAATATTATGCTGCCGTGATTCAAACTAACCAGCAGCGGTGTCAAGAAATCAATAACACCGTCAACGTCTTTTGTTTCGGAAATGAGCCGAATTTTAAATGTTTTAAGAGTTGGCCGTGCGTTATGAGTCAGCTGGCTGGCCCGTCACTTCGAGACAGATAGCTGAACCCAATAGATGGAAGAAGTTGCATAAGTTGTAGGGTACATTGTATAGGCGAGAGAAGTTACATAATGATAAGTTAGAAAAGAGAACGCAGACAAGGTTCTATATATCTAAGTCTTATATCTGTATAGATTGTATAGCGAACGACTAGCAACCAGTTGTCAAATCCATGATCAACAAAGTTTTTATACAAAATTAGCAAAAACCGCAAAATTGTGTTAATGTATTAAGTTTATGTTAAAAACTGTGAATCACTTATGGTTCACATAAATACGCGAACAAATTTAATTTCAAAATTGAGCAAAATGAAAATTTAACAAGTAAAAAATAGAACAAAAGCTTTTTAACCCCCTATTCAACCCCTATTAAGTATTCAAACTTAAGAAACCTACAGAATCCTATAAGCCCTACATCCAAGCCCCCAGAACCTAAACTAGTTCCGGACCTGCTCCATAGGACAAGCTTAGCTATTCTTAGATCACTAACCTTTTTCGCGTTTTTTCCGTGCGGGACCCGCCTTCTGTTCGTTGAGCGTGAGAAAATAGGCTTTTGGCTAGGAATGTATGGAATGGCGTGTTAAGAATTTCTGTAACGCGCGCCGTATGAAAGATGGGGGCGTGGCCAGGGCGAGAGAGCTATGAGACAGTGTTAAGAGTGGAGAGATGCAGAGACAAGATACCAGCAGCTGCGTGTAGACAGACGACTTTCTCAGTTTTAAAGGGGGCGGGGCTGGGCAAAAGGCAGTTCAAATCACTCAATATTGCTGCAACTCGATCAACTTTATTCTAAATATAAATATACCTAAATATATTCACTAGTTTTAATGATGCGACTAATTTGTAACAACTCGCGTGATTTGCAGATCGCGTTGGAAGAAAATTGCTGTTTCATGCAAAGTATGCACCGCAGCTGCACTCATTTTGCAATAATGCATTCTGATCCGCTTTGAAACTGTGGTTCCATACTTGTTAGGATACTAAATGGCAGCGATGTTATGATACTTTAAATGAAACCTTGAGCAAACCGATTGAGTTTCCTTTTTATTTGGCGTATTGGCATTTTTATAGTGTTTGTTATAATCTGTTTTAAAACCTAGACTGCATCGCGCAGGCCCTATTCGATGCGCTGCGGTGCAAAATGATGCATTCAAAAATAAACTGAATTATCCAATTATAAAGGCAAATTTGGAAGGCAAAGGCATTGAGTGCGGCCGGCGAGATGAAGTCTAAGTTTTGCAAAAGACTATACATTAAACTAATACAACAATAAAACTGTAAAATGTTTAAAATGTTTGGAATTCTCGACTAATATCATGTATTTATTCGTGAATTGAATTTTAATTAAAGAAAATTAGAACATGTTTGTCGGTGCCCGAAATTGGTCCATCGATTAGATTGAACATTGTTTTTGTTTTAGCAGGGTTATAATAGGCATTTTTATAGATAAGTTTACGTTTGCTAAAAGGGTTTGATTCATTCTGTTTTTGTTATAAAAACAATATAAAGAACGGGGTGAAAGGAGGTAGGAATAATAGGTTAACAACAAGGTTATAAGTTCCGTAATTAGTGCATTTGATCAACTCAAGTTTACTTTCATGGTTGTTTCGATCAGTCAACTCAATGGGGTAAAGATTTCGAGATTGTTTGTTAGTTACTTTGGACTTAAAGCTGTTTGAGGTGTGAAACAGTAATGAAGAACTAGTTCTTCTACTTTTAAATAGTTAAATGAACCATCTTTTGTTCTAATTGAGCTACGTTTGAAGCCTCCCAACTATAACCTGCATCGAGGGATAGGTTTCCAGGGCGGTATCCTTGAAGAAAAGCCTCCCCATTTTTTGATAGGGACTATAGGCTAGAGGCAAGTGCTCCGTTCGGTTCAATCCAAAAATCCTTTATTGGGTTGCACTTCACAAATCCATCTTTTCTTATTTTTAGGTTTTGTTCACCGTGATTATTTGGTTCAGTTAATTTAAACTTAAAACATTATATTTTGAAAGATATGACTATGGCGAAATCCCCTTATTCGGTTATGTAATATTTATTATTGTGATAAGGTCTTTCTCTAACAACTGGTTTTCTGCAAAGACGATGTTAAGACCTTATGCAGTTTATAGTCTGTATCAAGGTTTCCTTTCCACACAGTATCTTGGGGGAGCGGCGGTCAGGGCTGGGAAAAGGCCGGTCCGTTTCTCACATTTTCGGCCCTGGCCGATTTCTCAAAAAAGCCGGCCCCGGGCCCGGCCCGTCAAATTCCGAGCCCTTTCGGCGGTGTTATAGAAAAATGAATATAAATTCGATGGATTGGGAGCATTTTCTTCAAAACTACTCTAGCACCGCCTTTCTCCCTCAGAATACTACTCTGGAAACCTGGATCTTGGTTCAGTTTATATTATGAGCTCTCTTTGGCTTTAAAACAGTGAGTAGTTTGCACTTCAAATTTACCGCTCAACAACTGTAACCACTAACACAGAGTTAGGCCTGGCACTTTTTGCATTTTGCCGGCAAGGAGCCAAAAATAATCTGCAAATAATTTGTTTGTATTTGTTTATTCGGTTTATAAATAACTGAAAATTAAGAAAATATTGTATATCTAAAGGTTGTTTACAAGAAATTTCGAATAAACTGCAAAATTGGATTAAAATTTGGGAGAATGGGATAAGCTCAGAAGTTACAATTCGAAGATCACAAAGTTAAATAGTCGACAAAGTGGATACCTTAAGACTCTTGAAGGCTCCAGAGTATAAACTACCTAACTGAGCTACGAGCTGCTGTTCAAAAAGATCCCTCATAAGACCCACGGGTGAGAAAGGACCGGCCCCTTACTACAATTTTCCAGCCCGAGCCGATCCATTCAATCTCCATTCCTGAAATAACCAACAGCCCGGTGTTCCTAGAAAACTTCTTTAGCTCTACTCCCTTCTACATGCTTGCATTAGAGCTCCGGTTTTGGAATTATTTTGAATTCTCGGTTTCGCGGTTTTATCCTTCTCTTTGAATGCATATTTACGCTGTTCAAATTGAAATTCTGACAGATAATTCCTCATTTCAAAATATTTTTGCTGTTACGTTGGGAAAAGCAAACGAAAATAGAAATGTAAGGTCGGCTAATTTAAGTTTGGATATTTTTCAGCCCGGATCTGCGCAAAGCCGAGTCCGAGCCTATATATGGAAAGAAGTGAAGCCTAGACCGGTAGCGCGCTACGTTAGTTGAGGTGTTATGGAAGCTTTGAAATGAACTATAGATATTCATGTTATTCTTAGTTACTGTAGATTACTGTAGCTTTTCTAAAGTCGTTTACACAGTCCTTTAATGTAATGTCTTTACAGACAACTGGTTATTAGGAGATAAAAGCTTGCTAGCAAAGCAAAGTTATGTTAATGTCGTAACAAATGGAGGTCGCGACAAAAATTTCCTGAAATCGGATTCAGTTAAAAAATAACCACGAGCTTGAAGAAAACACTGCACACTGTACATTGAATAAAAGATTTCTATAAAAGGTTTAAACTAAAACGACTGTGCAACGGGAAAATGTTACTACTGATCGCAGAAAGATGAAGGAAGTCCAAAAACGAATTCATTAGAGAACAGTCAAAAAGAAGTTTACAGATAACAAAAGTATTACCTCGTTTACATACTTTAAGAGTTAGCATTAAAAGAGTTGTAACCAGAGTTATCCTGTTATCAATTCATAATACATTGATACCGGACTTTTGTAATGGTTTTACAAGAAGTTTTTTAAAAGGAAGCAGATGCGGTGATAAAAATAAGGAAATACGCAGATTGCACGGTGGTATTGCTCTTGAATCCGACTATACAAACTAACTAGAATAAAGTTAATCTACCCCAATAGACAGAGTATTATAATAAATGCATATTTGAATGCAAAAAGGCGGCGTTAATTTATTATTAAAGGCATTCAATCACCTTCAAAACCCTGCTTGTTTTTATCCAAAAACTTTACAAACTTCAATTCGAAACGGAAAATATTCAACATTCGATGGGAAATGTATAAGTTTAATGAGGATGGACCCCCACAAAAGAGATTAGTTCAGACGGGGCTGGGAAAAACCCGGCCTGTTTTCACAATTTTCGGGCCCTGCCGACTTATAAGATATCCAGCCGATTGAATTCCCACAGCTGAGTGAAGCATTCTGAAGGCGCTGAAAACAAGCATCTGGCAAACGTTAACGATCATGTTCGGTACACTTATTATAAATGGGCGGTTTCTTTAAACGGTGCGCATTGTAAGATCAAAGTTTGAGTCGGCTGTGGTACCGGTACCAACCGTTTTGACAAAAATGGGCTGGGCACTGGCTTATTAGCGAAGAAGCTAAGCTGCCCATCTTATTGAGGCCCTTCGAAACTCAGTACATTGATCGGAACTGAAGTTTAAAGTCAATGGAAAAGCACAAGAGATAATGTTCAAAATAAACGACAGAAAAGTAAAGCTCAAACAAGACGGCATCTTTATTTATAAACTTATCCATAGTAACTTTAACAGCTTCATATTAACTGGGCCCTTTTGGGACTCCTCGAAAGTCAATCATTTCTGCATAATTCACCGTATTTTTCACCGTTTCCCCATAAACAGCGCACCCTCTTATTTTGGAAATAATTTGCATGTTGGTTGGATATATGACAAAATTGTATGCAATGCACCTCTGAATATATTTATTCCTTTTAAACAAAACGGCTTTTGAATTATACATGTAATAGTTATAGGCAGGAGTGCGAATTTGGTGCGCCGGGCAAAAAAAGAAAACGATAAGTTGTCTTAATTTTGTTATTGTAAGCTGCAGGAGTAATAAAGGAGTGATGTTAGTCAATATTGTTTAAAAAGGTTCAGAAAATCTTTAAAAAATGATATTTATTTCGGTGTTGTGCCCATTTAGGCCCCGGACAATGCGCACCGATGCCGTTGGCTAGCGGAGCCCGCCGGTACGGAGGGAGGCCCATTGATCCTTCAGCAGCCCATCACTAGCGTTCACTATAACTTGTATCTTGCATTGCTATTATACTCAGAAAATTTGAATTATGTACTAGCAATAGAAACAAGAATTCGGTGTGAATGTACTCTTTCAACAGAATCCTTATGTTCATTTATATCTGCATCTTCTTTTAGCTGAGTCCTAAGCTTATTGTTGTAGTATATTTATTTTTAAAACACTTAAATATAGCAGATAAATATAATCTATACATAAATTACCGTTTATCTTTAGGTTTACTATCATCATATTATTTCTTCTTCAGTAGATTCTCTATATTCTTTGTGAAATTCCCAAGATCACCCCAGTTTGGAATCAGAGACATTCGTTTCTTATGAACCGTCTGAAAGTTAATATATTAATTAAATTGAATGAGAATCAAAACTCTACAGTAAGACGGGCTTGCCCAGTCGTAGGTGAAGTCCCTTTTCAACTCCGGCTTAGATAGTTAACCCTTCTATTCAGCAAGGTTACGGGCCGCTTATGATTTTTCAGAAATGGGCCCGGCTAACTTGTCATTGACAGACAAATACTAGGTTCCGAGTTTAGTTACAATTTCTCATTCGGTAATTATTGGAAAAAGAAAAACCTTCTCGGGCCTAAGGGAAGCCCAAGGGTCTACGCAGCCCTGCTTCACAGTATTAAAACTAATTTCAACGGAAATTTAACCCAGCAACTTCGTTGGTTCCGAGATCCGCTGAAACGGCTCAGCGAAGCCAAAGCATATTTTTGTCATAAGGGATCGGTAAATAACAAAGGCAGATAAAAATGAACTAATAAATTGTAACAAACCTACAAACTAAACTTACAAATTTTCAACGCAGCAAATAGAATATATAAATAGCCGACTAAATTGTAAGCTCTAGAATGAACCCTCAGCACTTTGGTTAACTTTAATAAATATAAATAATAAACTTAAAGACCACACAAAAGCTTTATAACTGAAAAAAAACTTAAAATATAGCACAAATCGAACAAAACCGAGAATTTGGGAATTTTAAGCCAGTTGGAGCAGAGTGAGAAACTCTTATAACGGGACCACCCTTATGATAACCATCTCTTTTAAGCTATTATCTCATTTTGACTTTCTTTTTCTGGGTGGTCCTTCTTGTCTTCTTCTTTTTCTCCAATTGTTTCGTGTGAATGAGTGGAGAGAACTTCTTCTAAAATAAATAAATAACTTCCTTGATGGGAGTAGTTAGTAGAACTAATATATGCTGTAGTCCATGTCAAGACTTAGGTTTCCACCGCAATATCCCGAGCGGGGCGCAGTGTTATAAAAAATGAATGTACTTTTGGAGAAAACGCACCTCGCCTACCAATTTTACATTCTTTTTTTTATAACACTGCTCTCCGCTGGTGATACCTAGGCCGGGACCCCAAAACTAGGGATTGAGATGGACTATACTAAATTACAAAGGGTGGGAATTCCACGTGTTTCCGATTGAACAGTATAGAACGGAAGTCCGCCAGGGCCGGACTAACCTGATCAATGATTCCATTCTCACCCCAGAGTAATAATGGAGTGCTATTTTGGTTTTTCGAAAACTTTCAGAACCATTTTAACGAGATATTTTAACATTCTATTATTACTCTTGAATCGAAAAGTTCTTCTACTTACTAATTGAAAATAAAGATTTCGGAATCTGTGAAAATAAATGAGTAAGAAGAAGATCTATGTTCCTGCTTTAGCTTTCGTTTCCCCCAATATCCTTCCTCCTAAGCTGACCTTCATCAGACGGTAACTCTTGTTCCGGACTATGTCTATCTTCACTTTCTGTGACTGAAACTGCCGTCGTCTCACGAGAAGACTTGTGCGAAACGGAACTACTCCTAAATAGAAATATATAGAAAAGAAGATTTCATTAACTGTTAGAGATTCACATTTAAAGGCACGGTAAACCCAGAAATTAAATTTACATTGCTTTATTCGATTGAGTTAGTCAAACTGAATTAAATTATGAAAAACGTAAAATCATTCATTTTCTTGTCCTTTCTATATTTGTGAATAACTTTTCATAGTGAATAACATAGAAAAATAACCAGCAACAAATTTTTGAGTATACCGTTCCTTTAATAAACGGCGTGCTAAAAAATCTGTTATGAAGCTTAGGATGAGACACACCAATAACCATAAGACTAGAAGAGGTGAGCTTCCCTGTACAGTTAACAAAGAGTATTAGTGGAGCTGTACAACTCTACTACACTTCCTGGGACACCCAGAAGACAAACCGTCAAAAACCTAACTATTTTGGACTGAAAATTTTAGTTCAAAGTTCCCATTTCGCCAATTCCATATTCTGCGAGCCCCCACTGTCTAGGCTATTATCAGACGATACTTTTTTCTACTTTATAATCTTCTAAACCAATTACACACATCGGTCTATCCGCATATCGGCTGACACTTCTAATTTCCGGTTCCCCTTCTGAACTTTGCTTTTCGTGCTCTAGATCACTTGGAGTTGATTTTGCCGCTTCTGGAGACTGAGGTGAAGACTCCTGAAGAGAAATCTGCAGTATCCTGCTTACGGATTTGAACGATGTAGCATCTTCTCAGGACCTAATTGTCTCTTACCTTTTCTCTACTGGGTGTCCTTTGAATGCTGCGGCTGCTCCTAGGCGGAGTGACTTCTACCACTGGAGTTGGTGGCTTGCTTACTTTAGGTTCGATTGGTTCGGCTAAAAATGATTGAAGAAATCAAGAGCTGTGCATTTAGACTATAAAGTGGTGGGAAAGGGCCAATCCGTTTTCAGAATTTCTTTATTTTGTAATTTCGATGTCCCGCCTTTTTACAGTTGATTATCTCAGAAACAGGTCAAATTATATAGGAGAAACTTAGTTACAGCAAATAGGGCAGGGAACTGAACGGCCTCATCCGGCCTACTTTGACCATGTGTGGGCCATTCCACCTCTGATGGAAATCAAAAACTTTAAACTATCGTCGAAGCTACTACCTGCTCGTTACCAAAACTTCAGAATGCCGTGTTCACAGAATGTTTTAATCTAGCACACAAAACTAAATATTTAATTATTTTACCTGACTTTTTCTTCACTATTTTCTTCTTCTTTTTGGGTTTAACGGGCACCGGCGGCAGATCTGACTTTGTTGCTTTTTTTTCATCTTTTAGACTAGTCTTAATTAGGTGAATATCATTGAAGATTACTAGGATTAGCTTACAATGCTGGCTGGTCGCTTTGCTCGGGTTGGCTGCCGCAACGGCTCCACGCTTCGCGAAGGACGAACACTGTAGAAAAATACTTGTTCACTCAGAGAATCACAAATTGTTTCAATGTTAGAGAAGTTGAATAGTGCGCCCAAAAATAACTTATTTCTCACCCCGACACCTGGCGATGCGAACTTTGCGCGTTGAGCATTTGCGCAATATTCAGGCCACCCGGCGCATGAGGTCAGTTGACCTCGAGAACCCACCGGTTCGGCACATTTATATGGAACTTTGTTTACCTCGGCCCGGTCCGTCCCAACTAACTTTCTTGTTCCGCTTTCGGCTTTCCATTTCCACTTCCACTTTCTTATTCTTTTCCTAGTGGGAAGGAACCCGGTCCTGACCGGTATTTAATGTTGCTTTTATTATTTAGTAAATATTTCAGTTTATCACTTACATAGTCTTCTTTCCTCCATAAGACATTGGAGTAAAGAAAGCAGAGGAGGCGACATAAGCCTAAAATTCACAGTGATGGACCACTAACCCTTTTAATCGGACAGATATTGAAAGAATGGTCTCAATGTTAGTCCTTGTTGAGTACGCTTCAGCTCCGAAAAATAATATTTTACTTAATCGGAAGCTGCAGAAGGATTGAGGAGCCTCAACTTTCGTTTCCCATATTTCGCGCACACAGAGGTTAAATGTTAATAGGAAATATCTTTGCTTAGAAAATTCCGGAATAAATAGCCAAAACCCTGTCTCGATCGAAGGAATCTACTGTTTTAATGGTACGAGTGATATAAGGAATAAATACTTTTTAACAATATTATATACTACATAGTAATTCTAGTCTATAACGATTAATGCAGGTGGTGGAAACTTCTCGTCGCCTTGGCCCAAGTTTTTTGAATCGGGCCACACCCGTTCCAACTCATGGATAAAAATGAATGTATACATCTTAGACTAACCTGACCATCATCCAATTGTCCTATTTCCCTAATAACTTTTCCGGAGGTCGTAAATAATTTCTTAACTCCAAAGGCCAAGTCCATCTTAGGACTCAGTGCGGATAGGAACACATCTAGATCATGAACTTGTCGGGGATTAACTACTGCCTAAAAGATATAAATTGTCTTTTTTGTTAAATTACACAGGAGAACCGTGAAAGTTCTCAAAATATCCGTTCACGTAACGCGACTTATAGCAAAACAATTTTGTTATCGCAAACAGCATTTCCGTAATTTGGGTAAATTTAGCATAAAGGTTCGAGAATAGTTACTAATCTTTTACTGAAAGCTTTATATAAAATACTGCGAAGTTGTGGTAAAGTAAATTTCTTATAGTATGCCCAGGAAGACCGTAAATGTTAAACAACGTTCAATTGATTCTATTCACTTTGATTCCCTGATGATAAGGGTCTCCATTCTTGTATACGGTAATCTTCTTCACAAGACCATTTGCAGTCGGGCCGGCTACCTGACCGCTTGTAAGTGGTTTGGCGGAAGCACGAGTGGGGGGTTTAGACTTTTTCTCTAATGTCATTAACTCGAATCTGGAAAAAGGTGTTCAAATTATTTGGAAGAATACGAATTCAAAGTCACTGTGATATAATTGGTCTACTATCAAAACAGAAGTATCTGGAGATGTGTGAACATCAATCTTAGGAAGCAGAGTTAACTATTATATATTTTTTTATATATTGGAGTTTTAAACGCCGGTACAGGAGGGGCCGAACATTTTGAAAACGAGCAGCCCGAACCCAACTTTCAGAACCAATTTCAAAAAGAGTGAAAAGTTATGTTCAAAAAAGTGAACTTGAAATTGAACTTTTAAAGGGCTTGGGTCAACAAATAAAGTTATTCAATGTTTTTTGTAATATCTTATTTAAACAGCTGACCGTGGCCGATTATTTGGAAAGCGGGCCGGCCAGCCTTCCTAAGAAGCACTTCAAATGAAGAGCAGATTTTAGAAATATACGATTGTTCCAGTATATTTGTAGCAAATCTTATACCAGCAAATTCGAGTGATATTTAAACATATGATCAAAGTAATCGTAACTATGAAGTTTAAACGAACACTTCCCCATATCAGCTTGAGCTATACGAGTAATGCGGCAGCTTTGCGCTTCGAATTCCCTTGGTTCGCAGTCGCTTTCGTGTGGATGCGCGTTGCTTAGAAACAAGCTATAATGACAAAACACAGCCTCACTGCGGAATTAGAAGGGAAATTAATCAAAAATCACTGCAAACGTAGAATAAATGCGGATAAAGGCCAACAACCTGGAAACATAATTATGGAATCAATAGCGCCGTCACATTTCCCAACAGTCTCCAAAGAGAGCACAAAAGCCGAGCATATTGCCCAAACGTACTAATAACAAAAGCAATAAACAAGTAGCTGCATAGGAAACTTTATTAAAAAAAACTATAAAAAGTAATAAAAATATGCATATACACAAATAAGAAATGAGTATTCAATTAAGACCCGCATACATTAAGACTAGAATATGATTATAACAATCAAACTATATACAAAACAAACAAACATTACTGAGATACAATTACAGCAACACTTTCCTCTTCCAGCAGTTGTCTTTCGTAATCTTTTCGCAATTGTTTTTGGTGTTTCGACATCTTGACGCCGTGTTTCCTTAGTCGAATCTCTTCTATCTTGATCCATAGATATTGCGTTGGAAACAACCAGTGATGATATTTATCCTGGTCCACCATTCTCATCATAAAGCGTCGTGTGTTCTCCAGAGATCCATATTCTCTACGATGGAACATCTTATGTATGTATTCCGTCAACTGCTTAACATTGTCCTGGGTAGGAGCTGAAACAGTAGCATAATTATAATGAAGAAAAATAAGTTCTTACATTGATCCATAAAATTTAGGATATATTTAGTGATATGCATCAAACGTTTGTTATCATCCCAATCGTAGTTGGGCTTCCGCTCAATCATACAAATCTGCAAAACATGTGGTTGGAATTAATTACGCCATAATGGGGAAAGTAAGATAAGTCCAAAGAATACAATGCATTTTTCTGTTCTGGGAACGCGATCAGTAGGTGCAAATGGGGTAGATGTTAAGAAACTTACAGTCTTCCGTGTTATCTTTGGAGGCGGATCATGAATTGTCTTGATTTTTGGCAGAGTTATGGGAGCATCTGCAACTATTTAATTATCAAGGTGAATGCCATCATAGTATACCTGTAAAATTTCTCTTAATACGACGCGGTTGAAAGAATTTGTTAATATCTTCTGAGGTTAACTGGCCAACCGAATGGGACGAAGCGGCAAGACGAGTACAGTGGATACCCACCTGGAAAAAGCAAATTAATGATTTGCAAATGTTACCCAGCATAGCATTAGTAAATAATATGGCTATGTGAAATTCAAATAGCCATATTTTTTAACACTACTTCATATTATGAATGAATGAACTCACGCCTCGTAAATCTGTAATGACCGGCTTAATAATATCGATAAGGGCAACGACTTCTTTATACAGAACCTAAAACTTGTAGACTTATAAGATTATTCCCAATATCACACCTGTATATCCGATGTATGCTTTTTTAAAGCTGCCGTCTTACTCTGTGTATCGCACCTTCCGTGTCCCAAATATTTATCTGTCTCAATAGGAGCATCAGGATGACGAACCTGAGAGTCATTGGTTATTTATAGTTCACCAGGATTCGACCTACCATTAGTTTCAAAGTTATAGACGCAGTGAACATCTTACAATTTGTCAGTTTCCTATTGAGTTCTTCACAAACCGTCATAATGAATCTGAGCAGCTCAGCTCGCTAGAAATATAAGTTAATCAATGCAATGCAAGCCTCTAAACCTCGGTAAAACGAATTCCGTAGTTTATATCACACGAAACTGATTTCCTTATAGCACTTTCCATAAAATCATTGACAGAATTATCCTCTCCACGACAGATTTGAAAAACCTGAAAAGTGGTTGAGGTGCATAAATGGTTTACGAATTTACTGTTTTGGCTGTCTTTGCTCCGAAGAGAGCAGCAAGGCCTTCTTCTGGAATTTGCTGTAGATCACTACAAGTCTCGGTTGTTCCTAAAATAATATGTAAATATCAGCTGTCCAAATACATGCTACCATAAGTTTCGTTGAGCTTCCTCATCATAGTCTGACCAACTCCCGGCAGATTTACTAACTAAAAAACATACTTAGGAATATGAGTACAAATTTGGCGTACCTTTTCATTTGCAATAAATCGTATAACGTTCTTCTGTTGAACCCAGTGTACTCCGTTAGGCTTAGCATGCCTAGTCGCCAGACGAGCTATCAGTATAGTTGGTCCTATAAAATTATTATCATTATTCTAAAATGATTGGAAACGATTTCACAAAGCCACAGAATGCAAACAAATAATTGAACCGTCGACTGTCAGCAATATATTTCGAAAAGGCTTACCAATTCCGACGGAGGCCGGACAACCTGTGAAGGCGTATATTCGTTCTCTGATATTCTCAGCTATCTTTCTAGGATCCGCGATCATCAGCTAAAATTAAAATTGATGGTATTGAAAATTTTAGTTAGCAACTTACATTCTTGCAAACACTCGTAAAATTCACATACATTTCGTCACAGGAAACAGCTTTTACTTCTTTGGTGAAGCTAAACTTACATAGTGAGTATTATATGGAATGGACCTGTGAGTACCTGGCCATAATGGAGTAGATTGTTTTCGAAACTTCTTTGTACTCATCAAACTGGTAGGGCAAACACACTAGTGTTGGGCAACATGTGATTGCATCTCGAATCTATAAATATGAAATATAATAATATTTTGCAATTAAAAACTAACCAGCATTCCATTTCGGCAACCTTGTGAGCGAGCTGCATAACTACATGAGGCAATCTCCGCAAAACCTCCAGCAGACGTATTTCCCTGAAATATTCATAACTGCAAATTGTCAAACACATCAACGAACTCGACTATGCGTGATGGCAACCGGCTTTCCTATCAGATTCGGATGTGTCCTTAACGCCACGGAAACGAAGAAACAATCAAGATCAACGTGGAAAATTATATTTTCATTCGGGCTAAAGATGTTAACATTATAAATTATGATCTGCTTATCGAACCTGGATTGCCCGGTGAGTTGTTGAAGTTCCTCAAGACCCCACATCACTAGGGTAGCGTCACCACGAAGACCGCTCATGTGATCCCTCATCTCTTGCGCCAACTCGGAAATAAGATGGAGACGAGACCTAAATATAACAGAAGTTAATTTCAGATAAATAAAGGAACCTTGAGTAAAACTGTTGCAGGAAATTGGGATCTCTGGCATCCAGTATTCGCGAATCATCGAGTGGTTCGGCTCTTTCAATATTCGCCGTTGTCATGAATGAAGTGATTCTTGGCGGTGGTCGTTTTCCTTCATTTGTTAACAAGTAGGGTTCAATCGGTAGTTTTCTATTGGCAGCAATTCTAGAGTAGCAGTTATATGATATTACAAGCATATAGTAACATACGAATCGACTATCCAGTCAGCCTTGATTAGTTTTTCTTGTTTTCTTAGTTTATCCACTTTCACAGAAGCGAGTGTGCTGGCGATTGTGTACGTCGTCTTGCCGTATTCGTAGTAACAGTGGTAATGTCCTCCATGAGATTGTATCATTTCTCTAAGCTCCAGAGCGGTGGGAACTAGAGAAAAAACGATAAGAATACACTAACAAATAATTAAAGATAATCAGAGGACTAGAAGAAGAACCAACCTGTATAACCATTTACAAATATTGAAACACCTTTGAACAGCAACGAGGCAAGATCACTGGGACGACTAACGACATTCACTTGATAGCGGAGTTTATCCTTTTTCAACTGCATATAATTACTCTGCAAACCAATCAACATGAGAAGTTTCCATTTAAATCTAACCCAATTTTTACCCTCAGATAGGTCTGGGTTATGAAGCTGCGCCAGCGATTCATCAAGGCGTCGTCTCATCTCTTTTTCATTATAAGCATTCTGCGGATCATGAACAGCTTTGGAAGTCGAAGGACGGTCGACATCAGTTAAGGTAAAATCCCAAAAAGACAATAATATATGAGCGGGAACGAGGAACAATAAAACTAACCATTCGGTCAGAAGCTGCTCCTGACTTCTCATCTTCCGGAACATCAAGAGAAGTTCTCACGGGAACGACTACATCACAAGGTAAACATAATATGCGGAGTGAAAACCTACGGCAAATACGCGATGGTCCCGGCTGTTGATCCATATAATCATTCATAATGCTTCTGTCTCTCACATCGTCGCTATGAGGAACAGGTGATATACTATCCAAAATGAAATCCGCATTCTAAAATCGAGATACAAACATCAAAATAACTAGTACCAACACCTCATTCATAACAGATGACGTTCTCTTTGCATTATCGTGAAATTGGGCCGTAGAAAACTTCGGCGATTGAGCCGACGTTAAATTGAGTTTATGTTCGTCCTATAACAATGTATACAATTAAAATACCAGTGATTTGGATACCTCATTGTCAAAGATATCCGGTGAACCATCACGAGCCGTATTGACAGGTGTTAATCGAGGGCTGTTTTCCGGAGACTCATCGAAGATGTCAACGGAAATATCAGATGCCGCATCTTCATTATCGCTCATATAGCTTAAATTCATAGTTTGGCAAACTGCAATCAGCGAAACTTTTCAACCTCCAATATAAAATTTGCTCAAAACGAAACAGGAAAACAATGGTATTGTATATGCTCAATATTTATTATGACATCTAGAGTATACACTAAAACGAGAAAAAAAAAGAAAAGAAAATATTAATAAAAATTAGAACAAAATTCACCAGATTAAAATTGATGGTACAATTTCCCGTACGAACGAAAACAAGTATGATACCAAAATTCTTAGAGAATCAAAATGGAATGGCTATCTGAATACAACTGTGCGGAGGGCATCTTCTTCATCTACTTGAAGCACTGCTTCAGATCCATCGTTGAATCGATAAGAAACTCCGCCATCAACAACCTAAATATATTCACAGTTTGTAGTGATATAGACATAAAACATACCAAGTGAGCATCATATCCTCTACTTTTCACAACAATCTTGTCGGCAAAGCCGCGAGGAGCAGTTGGAGGGAATGTAGCATTAAAGACAGGATCCCTAACAGAGAACGCCATCCCTAAAAGAATCAGATGATGAGAAAATTAAACTGCAAAACGTACTAGGCATATCAGCGTCAAAAATTAGCTGTTGATTAAAGGTAGTACATAGATCACTAATAGTCTGACTGTCGTCAGGAACTTCAATCTATAAATATTCAATATAAAATTTATTCTCCACTACAAATGTACCTTGCATCTATCCTTGATTATGCGAAGTAAATCAACAACACATTGGTCAGTCAGTTTGTTGATGTTAAAATACCAGGAAGTTGAACCAGTACCTGAAAGATTCATCGATGATCACATTCATAAAAACTAGGGGTGTGTCATACATGTCATACATGTAATACAACATATTCTTCATGATCCTCTTTATCGAAAATTGCACGAATATAAAATTACCTGTACAAATGGTGATCCCACTGCTTTTCTGTTTGACCATGTGCCCCTTGTCTACTTGAATCTCATAATAGGATACACGAGACGATAGTGATTCGCCTATGAAGACCTAAAATAAAAACATTTATTGAACGTGGTTGAAAAGATTAACCTCATTCAATGCCAACACAGGTAGATCGGCAATAACACGATCGGTTCCATTTTTGGACTTCCGCCTTAAAGAAATGGTTTAATTCAATTAAAAGGAATAGTAAAACTCACAGATGAGGTGCAAGGTCCTGGTGATCCATAACATCTGATTCCCCGGAGTGCCTTGGGTTATCAGTCCATCTAAATAATAATCATGATGAGAAATAAGAAAGAACGGTACCTAGTAGTTGATGGCTTCCTATTTAGTTGTTGATCGTGCAATTCCACAGCATCGCATATTCCTTCATCACCAGTGACCGAAATACGAATCCTCTGGCGAAAAAGCCAACTAACAAACAAAAATGAACATTATGATGATGAAGATGAAACTTACTGAAAATCACCGCTTAGCAGTCGATCGAGAGCAGATCGGAAATGTTCCTTCGGTAGCTTCCTCATAAGACACATGTATCCTTCGGAACCCTAATAATAAATCTATTATTTTCGAATTAACAAAAAACTAACCTGTGGATCTGTATTAATTCCTATCACCGGCTTCTCACGGGTTTTGATTTTGGAAGCGGCCATGAGGAAAGTTCCGTCTCCCCCAGCGGTCATCACACAATCGGCCCAGTTTAGGGCGTTTTCATCATACTCCCATCGCTGAACGAGGCGAGATTCGATTCCAACACGCCTGAAGAAGAAACAGTGACAAAATTATTAAAAACTTATTGGATAATATCGTTAGAAATTTTAACAACGTACATTACATTTTAAAAATCGAAATATATATTGGCAAGAAATAAACTCACTCCAATTCAGCCTGAATCGTTTCCACATATGCGTGATGTTGCTGGTGTTTCGTGAGGAGACGATGGTAGTCTGATCCACGTCGCTTTAACTAAATCAGAACAATTAAAAGGTTTATAAAATTATGGCAAACCGAAGCTTCTAGCTGTTTCTCCTGCAGATTGCTATTTACACGTTTTTCGAATTCATATCTAGTAACTTTGGTTAATATCAGGATCCGCTTCGGCCGAAATTCGGGAGTCTGAAAAACAAAATGTGTTTATGCTTGAAGATAAAGAATAGCAACAACTTGTTTTCAAGCTTAAAACTTACTTCCATGAATTTGGCCGTTCCAGGAGCAGTGGTGCAGGGCGAGAACTGCTGCGGTGTCCTATAAAGTGCAGCAGACAGGGACCGGGGCAATCGCATACGGGAGTCACCGGTAAGGAACGGCGAAATGCTTGAGAACTGGAATGAAAATATTTGTTATAGACCAAAAATTACAAGAACAGAGGTTAGAAACACTGAGTGCAACTAGGTGAGCAAACGTCACTAGACAGGGTTAACAAGGCAGAAAACGTGACAATTTAGTGCGAAGCGATGAATTAGTTGATCAGCCGACTAAACTACATACAACGTATAGTTGAAAAACATGCTATAGAATTACGAAGTTCTGGGATTCTGGAAATCCTTTTATCAAAACTTAGTAATTCCCTAAATAAGATATAAAAACTAACTCTTATTCTTGTCATTGAATGGTAATGCTTACATTTACCTGTAAAATAAAGCTTGCTGATTGGATAATATGTTTGAAGAATGAATAAACAGTCAAAAATACGCTAAATTAAGAAAGTAGTCGAATGGTAAAAATAATCAGCGAAAACAGGTGAAAGTACTGGTTAGAAAATTTCATACTTTCTTCTAAGCATATAATATAAGCATATAATATAACATATAAGTCATGAAGCGATCTTTTGTGGTCCAAGAGTTCAAACGGCTTGCAACCGGCAGCAGCAGCCGCATTCCCGCCAGCAAGCACGTGGGCCTATTGAAAGACACACAAATCGTCACTAACCATAGTTGCTAGGAAAATGTTGCGGCGTTAAATTCAATTAATTCCGCGATAAGAAAAAGATAAAAGAAGTCAAGTGATTCTGTCATTTTTGATGCAATTAGAAACAAAGTTGTATATTTCGGTTATTTATTTTCTCAAGGGCATAATCAGACAATTATAGAAGAAACAGTTGGGACAGACACACAAATAGATAAAAAGAAAGAAAACTGAGCACACAGATCGATCAATACATTTTACATTCGAAACCGTTTCAACACGGCATGTTAAGAAAACAACGTGCGGTGTTAAATAAAGTTGCTACACCGTTTTCAAATCCACAAAATCCAATAACTCAATTTGTTACCGAAAAATCACAAAAATATGTTATCACTTGGATTGTACAGAGCTTTTCGATAAGAGAAATCGTATCAATTTGCAGTTTATCTGTTATTTTCATTCACCTACGTGAAAGTCGACTGTTTTAGTTCTGATTATCTATTTTTCTTAACTTTAACAACAAATAACTGAAGTTTTAGCTAATTAAACATGGATATTAAACGTATTTGCGTAGTTGGTGGAGGAATTTCCGGTTTGACCTCCATCAAACATCTGCTTGAATATGGTCTGGAACCAGTTTGCTACGAGAAATCTCAGTTTGCTGGTGGTCTGTGGAGATATAACGATGGAGATAGAACTGGTAGGATGATCAAGTTTTCTTGTAAATCAAACAACAAATCTAACTTATCTAACCAATTAATTTCCTATTGACTTTTAGTCTTTCGGTGAATTGCAACGCATGCATTGGCGAATTACCTGCAGTAAAAAGCTTATCAAAAAGGTTGCGAATGTTTGAGGTTCATTGAAACACGTGGTAGTTTTTCTATGCGAAATGAACAATAGACAATTACTTAATGTTTGGATGTCTTTTGCCGACGCGCTTATTCCAAGAAAACTTGTAAAATATCGAAAATGGTGGGTTATTACATGAAAACTGGGAATATTTCGGAAGAAGTTCTAGCTAACGAGACAAATGTAGAGAAATTACAATGAGGGGGTTAACAGAGACCATTGTACACTCAAATAATCAATTGTACGTGTGGAAGTTTGTAGTCACAAAGGGCAACATGATCTTATAGAACTTATAGTCTGGTTCTCTGAAGGTTCTATAAGTTATAGAACCTTCAGAGAAGCAATACATTAGAGATGGGCGCTTGGGCCTGTTTGCTGCAAGCCAGGGCTTTATCAAAAACGGTATTTCTGGCTGTAAGCGTGATACTTTGGCGCAATTTGATCGATATAAGTATTGCTATAACAATTAAGCACATAACAAATTTATATACAAATTTGCTATAACAAATTTACAAAAAAAGCTCACCGTCTTCAAACAACCTGTAAACGAACTTTGAAGCTCTTTCCACCAATATGTAATGGTTACTCTTGTGAAATTGTTCTTCTATTTAAAACAGAACTAGATTTTAAATACAACAAAAAATAATCTTAGAAGTAAATAGAACAAAAGTGCTGTCAAATAAACATAGATCACTCTGAAGGTTGTCACCCTATCGAACGAGACTACTTTACCGGTAATTCAGTTCTAAAATACTCGAAATACCTTACAAACTTTCACAACCGCACGTTCTAGTTGTTGCAAATATATACAGTTATCCACAGAGTACAAATTCTTTCGAAATGTTATCTCGTGATGGATTTGTTTCCAAATATAGTTACCACGTGCTTGTAAATCGTTAAAAAACAAGTTACGTTTTTCGCCTATTTTGTAGATTTGACAGAGATATTCAGTCAGGCGACTGGTTCAAAGGAAAATATTCGAAAAGGGAGCCGGGAGAAGATTTTGAAGGAAATATATAGTTTATTGCCGAACATTGATCGACAGCGCGTTTTTATATATAGTAGGTAATTGTAGAAAAGAGTAAAATTAATAATTGACGTCAAAATACTTTCGTTTTTAAGATTATGTTTTCGCTTGTTATATTTTCTGGCAGTCCCGTGGCGCGCTGCCGGCCTAGAAATTGAAATTAACGATATATTTTTCTTTCTTATTATTTAGTTTCGCTCTTTTTAAAAGTCACAAGATCAAGACTGCTTAACTCCATAGCAAAACAGCGTGATTGCGGGGGTTTGACGTGATCAGGAAAGCATGACTTGCTTCAAATAAAGTGTATTCTTTGAATTTTTTGCTCTAAATATGTCTGAAACATTGGAAATTATTGGGAGGGGGGGGATGCTAATAAGGCTCGGGGAGGATGTCCACATTAAGAAATAAATTACATTTTATCAGAAAACTGGACCCGGCCCGTATCGGGCCAATTTTTGAGAACGGACCGGGCTGGGCCTAGATTTACAAATTTACAAGTGAGCCCAAGAGGTAACGTTTTGAGGAGTCTGCGGAGTCTGAAAATATAGATTTAAAGATTACCCGAATTATTCCTTACTTGCAGGAGTTGGAAGTGTTATGAGAAATACAATGCTCAACACTAGCAAGGAGTTCGTAGCTCTCTCGGATTTTCCCATCGGTGAAAAAGAAGCTAATTTTGCTAGAAATGATAGAGTCTGGAACTACTTTATGGAGTATGCGGGGCATTTTGGATTACTAAAACACATTCAGTTTGGAAGTGAAGTTAAGAAAGTATAGTAAAAAGTGTATACATTGAGAGAGCTGTGAATTTTAGGTTGAACGTCATTCAACTTATGAGACCACAGGAAAATGGACAGTTACTGTATTTAGGTGGGTACCAGAATTCAAAACCGTGAACTGATCATTACCTTGGCGAAAGTAAAGTAGGGAGCAATTATCAAAGTCATAGTTTAGCCAGAGAAGCCGGGCTAGCCAGGTAATTAAAACATTAGGTTTACCTAATGGGCAAAACTGTTTGAGAATTATTTTAGGGAGAAGACTCCGTTACAGACCGGCTCATCCGAAAGTTTTGTAATGTGCTTATGGGCCAATTATGGCATAGTCTGCTTTGGGAGAAACTTTGCAATTCCAAACCAAAAAACCAACATAAAGTAATTGAGACTGATATTTTCTGCTCACAATTAGATAAATACCCGGCGATTACAGAGATGGCAAAGAAATAGTCGAAGTATTCGACGCCGTAGCCGTGTGCAACGGACATCATGTCCGAGCAAGCCAGCCAGATATTGAAGGAATAGACAATTTCACGGGAACAGTACTCCATAGCCATGATTATAAGGTGCATTCAAATGGGATATGGTGGCTTAACCAGAGCGGGCTTCCCACAATGGGCCGGTCCGTTTGAGAACCCCGTATCAGCGATAGGTATAGACCCGGGCCGGGGCCGACTTTTTGGGAAATCGGCCCGTTTGCGGGCCGGAAATTTGAGCTGTCGGCCCGTATAAGGTAGAGAACTTAAAATCGACTGATTTAGGTGAGGTGAAGAGTATTCAAAAACATCAATAGGTGAATATTCTTGCATTTCTTATTGTCAATGCCGAAAAATACCACTAAAAATTAACTTTTTTGAACAATATCCGCCAAAAATTGTGAAATGGGCCGGCCCCAATTCTCAGTTAACTGTTTTTTCTTTACGCAGCCTTGATTTTGACTGTTTAAAAAGTATAAAGGTCTGATACCAGGTAGGTTATCGTAACTAAATGGACATTTCTTTAGGACCATCAACAATTCCATGACAAAAGAGTTCTCGTTGTCGGATTTGGAAACAGTGGCGGCGACGTTGCCTGTGAACTTGCCAGAGTAGCCAAGCAAGTAAGTTGTTCGACTAATAGTCTCTTGAAAAACAAAACTTGAAAATTGGGCAATTCAGAACTGTTTTGCCGTCAAACTTCTGCAGCACTGCGCATCTAGTGAGGCCGGTGCAGTGCTAGGTTATTTAACGGACTTTGTAAAAGAACGGGTAATTTTCAATTCTGGAAGGACGAGGATACGAACTAACGGAAACTGGCCACTGATTTATTGAGTTAGAAAAAATATGCTTCCAGTTAATCTTATTTTATGTTCTACAAGCATAACTTAAGTTCCAGAAGGAAACATATCAATAAAAAGAGCAAGCTTGTTTCAAATACTCCCTATATACCTAATAAAATAAGATACCAAGCCTTAGTAATTGAAGAAACAAAAAAATAATTATAAACTTTTTAGGTAACAGTCTCTACTCGAAATGGTACATGGGTTACTCGTAGAGTTGTTGATCAGGGTTATCCGCGAGATGTTATATTGAGATCCAGACATTTCGAGAAAGCTAACAGTATGCTGCCCGGTAAGAATATCAACAGCAAAAACGGTCGTGAATCGGTGTTTGAGTCGATGAACAAAAATAGCAGAGTCGACGGCACTTGGGGTACAGTGGGGCCGGCACGGTATGGTAGGCCGAATGTTTCTCAAAGCACAGTCCCTCTTTTAATCGTGCCGTGCCGTCAAACTCTACCTGAAGATACCGGTTACAATTTGTTTGGAGGGAGTTCCGCTATTGTCAAGAAGGGCTGGGTCTCGGGTTGGGTCCGAAAACGACAAATCAAGCCGGGCCATGGTCGGAAAATTTGGAAAACGGGCCGGCCTTTCACTACCCGAGCTGTTAAGAAAACTTACTGTGGTTATCCAAGTTGAAGACGATAGAGTAGAACAAAATTTATTAGTCTATTTGGATCGCATGTATATGCAGTTCTGGAGGCTGCGATATTCCATGGTTCTAGTGATTGGGACTGAGAGGTTCTGTGCGGGAGCGGCTGTTACGAATGGGATGGCTGAAGTTCTCTGGGAATTGAACTTCTTCCATTCTGTTTGTGAGCTCAGCTACAGCGGTTGCTTCGTTCCACAACTATCCATACAACTTTTGCTAAATAACAGGCAACTGGTGTTTGGTTAACACAACACAAATATATAAGTAAATAAATAGATCGACCTTGTTATCTCTCCAATTATTTTTCAAAACTGAAAAGATTAGAGGTTTAGATTGACATTTCATAAATAGAACAACACAAATATTGTTATAAATACTTGTTCACTGCATAAACATAGATAGGGGTTCAGGAACGTTGAGGGAAATTATTGTACAATCTTGATATTTCTTACATTTCTTTTTATAAAGCATCCCGCCTACTATCATACCGCGCATGAACTATATCAGTCTATGAAACTTCAAGTTTACTTTGCAGCTCGTGTTCGCCAATGGTTGGCTCTCTATGAATACAATAACTTCTTCGATCATGAACTCTACGGACTTAGACCGCGCGAGTTGCCCGGACAAAGTCCCGTACTACTTGCGGATGATCTACCGTTACTATTATCAGGGTTAGTTGCTCATTACACGAAGACAGGACTGGGAGTGGACTGGCTCGAGCCAAATCCGAGAGACTCCCACGTTCAGAAATACCGAAGCTATTTTGTTTTAGAGGTTATATTCGAATCAAACGAGGAATCCAGAGTATCCGAGGGAATACAGTACAGTTCGAATCCGGAGAAGGCGAGGTAGGTGTTGCGGTTATAAGTGGAGCGTCCTCTGTTCAAAAAGTTGGTAGACCAAAACTGTAACCATAAGCTCTAATTTTCTTGAGTATGTCGGAAACTATGGATAAAATTGGATGTGGTCATTGAAATGCTCTATGGGAAATAAATAGTTACATAATAAATAAGTAACAATGTTTATCCGTATAATAAGCCTTCATAAAGGCTGCTGTTCTGGCCTTCGCAACTCATGCCAGTCAGTTTGACAACCCTGGTATTTGTCACCCGATCTTTTCAGGAATTCGACTCCATAATATTGTGCACCGGCTATGATTTCTCATTCGATTTCATCGAAGATGGTAATTTAATTCCAACCACGGACAATCAAGTATCGTTGTGGAAGCGTATATATGCTCCAAACGAGAAACATCATACATTAGCGGTTAGTTGGGAAAATAGTAGGGTATCTCAAAACTAGCAAAATAACCGACCGTCCTGCTCGCTACGAGATAACTGGAAATATAATATTTTACCACAGAATACTAAAACGAAGCTCAAAACAATCAAAACAATTATAAAACGGGAAAATCTATATATAGCAATCCTCCATAATCACCAGGCTTGCCAAACTGGCCTGGCCTGAATAAATGACAAAAAAATAGTGCACGTTCCATATATCAATAAACTTTAAGCTAAAATGATCCACTTACTAATCGTGCATGGTTAGACGCTAACTTGTCTTGGATAAGCGAAAACTTCCATTTGCAGATCGTAGGTCTGGTTGATCCCCTGGGCTCGACTATTACAATGGTTGAAATGCAGGCGAGAGCCGTGGCTCATATTTGGGCAAATTCAACCAAACTGCCCCGTTTGGATCAAATGAGAGCAGAGATAGAAAGTTACTAAATAAAATATAATGCTGACTATTTGTATCATTCAGAACAACAAAATGCTACTGCTGCTCGTTTTATCTGTTCGCTCAGGAAATCATCACTACAGGTACGCTATTAATGATCCGAGACTATAATTAACTAGTTAAAAATAAAATATTTCAATTAAAAAAGCTGCTGTCTACCCAAATATATATCATTAGATCAACACAGTGAAAACCCATAATGCCTGTAATGAAATTAAACACATAAAGTTGCCAAGTGTCGCCTCGCTTCCAACATGATTTTCTGATGAAATATCATATACATTATATCTGATTACCAAACACTTATCTTAGATAGACTACATATCTTACATGGATGAGCTGTCCCGTCTTATCGGTTGCTTCCCTCCAGTTGGCTGGGAACTAGTGAAGGAGGATCCGAAACTCGCCTTCATGGTGAGATAAAATAATTGACGTATATTCAACAAAGCTTTCAGCTCTATTTCGGTCCAACAACTGCAACTCATTATCGTTTGACTGGTCCACACAAAGATCCCAAGGCTCGACAGCAAATAGTCGGTAAGTAACGATTAGCAACATTACTTGAAAACGCAAATAAAAGCTTCTGAAATAGACCCGTCCTCTCGAAACGACACAAAGCCTATGAAAGGCCACAAACAACACATTCTAGATTTGCTTAAAAGTAATAACCTCCATCATTCCAGATCTGTTCTATAGAGTTCACCTCGCAATGAACCCAGATACCAAAAAGCCAAGATCAGCTCCGTACGCTTTGCTTATACTGAATAGACCAACCATAATCCTACTGTCAGCTATTGCTATATTCATAATGATACTGATAAGAATTATATTTTAATGAAATAAAATGATCAACAATAACAGTAACAACAATAAAAATGAAAAAAAAAACCTCGTTATCTATTGTTTGCCGGCCTTCTTTCCCTTTGCATCCTTCGGCTTCTTCACTCGTTGTCTTGGTCCTGATCGTTGGAAGGCTCCTCGCACCTTTTTACTCTCGCGAGCCATAATCGAATTATATCTGAAATTAATCGATGAGCACAGTGAAAAATGCTTTAACTATTCGGATATTATCAAACTATAATTGCACATCATATTAAATTAGCCAAAACCCAGATTAATTGAAACAAATGTAAATAGGAGAAGAAGAGTAGTGCATCAAAGTAGAAGTATGAAAGAATCCATTGTAACGATGCCAATGTTCGTATAAAATGTGAATAAAACAAGTTGATAGAAACCCCTCGATTTTTCCTTTAAAATCTGCCTGAGCCTCAAAATGCTAGAAATACAGTCGTCTGCTTGGATTAATAATGTCTTCCGTTACTAAACATATACCTATACAATACTGCATTGCAATATTTTCCCTCCAAAAAAAAAATCGAAACTGGGGAAATCCAGAGCCAATGTTTAGCAATACTGCACAACGAGTTGCTACAGGCCGATAGTGGCTATACGTTCGGCCGAATATGTCCATGCTCGGATTGAAGAAAAAGCCGTTCCGAAAACTTACACTGCCTTCTTCTTTTGCTGGAAGTCCATGTCGTTGAGTAATTCATCTACCATGGTCTTCTTTCTATCCTTCTTTGTTATTCTGCTGCTGTAGTAATCTTCAGGAGCATCGACAACTCTTCCAACCTAAAAAATGAACAATAGATAGCAGAATGACAAACTTAGAAATTGAAAACAAAAACTTTAATTTTCGCGAACATTGAATAGTAAGAGAATATACTATTCAAGAAATAGTAAAGCCATTCATCAATATTTCACAATAATTTAATAATAAAAACCTACTTGGAAGTATTTGGGTAAGACAGTTCTGTCGTTTCTTCTGTAATGAGCCTGTGGATCAAGGGCTGCCCTCATTTGCAACAGTTCCAGATCTGCTCGAGCTTCATCGGTTAATTCAGTGGCAGGTAAGTCAAACCAGTTCTTTCCTTTGGTTTTTTCCAATTCAAGCTAAATTACATATGTAAAAAACACAATACTATACAAATACAACCTGTTTTTGTTTCTTCAGTGCACGTTTACTGAAGAGCTTGGCAGTCAGACCGGATGCCTTCTCGAAAGCAGGACCACATCGTGCCTTTGCCAGGAGCTAAAATAAATGCAATGTCAATGTTAATGATGTAGTCGTTGTTATGTATCGAGCAGTACCATTTGTGTACTCATGTGAAATTGCTGGCTTCGTTCATTTGAAATTGTGAAGTTAAAATTGCATTCAAATTTTGATACACCGTATTAATCGTGAAATAATCCTATACCCCAGTAGAATAATATAACAATATGGAGCACAGGGAACTACGAAACGACAGCCTATATCTTCAATCACAGCTCCACTACAAGTTACAGCCACCCAAAACGTACAGCTTCTAGGTTCTTATCCATCAATGTTGCTGCTTCTTCTGGCTTTTCTTTCTTCTCTTGCTGCTGTTCATCTTCTTCGACAACTTCATCGTCATTCGCTAGGTTCGTGTCGAGAACAAAGGCGCTTTCAACAAGATTCTAAAAACGTTATTTAAAATATGTAATCAAGTTAAACTAACGTCATGAGCTGTTCTCGATTTACTAGCTTTGAATGAAGATGGGACGAGTTTCCTTCGTTTGACGATAGTCTCCTCTGCTTCACTGTCACTGGTGTCGTCTTGTTTTGGTTTTTGTAGAACCAGTGTTTTTCTCTTTGGAATACACAGCATGGCTGAAAGTTATGAACTAATATTCAATGATTAAACTTAATAAAAAATGCAATAAATATAAAATTTTAGTTAAGAAGAAAAAATGAATTGCAATCAGTTCATGATGGTCGATTTTAACATGGTGGTCAATTAATTGCGCCGGCACAAGTTTGACTTATTTGTGATTTTCACTTTAAATTGAACTCAAATCAATTGATAAAATGGTAGCGTTATATATATATATGTGAATATAAGTCTACACATATAATGTTAAGAACTGGGTGGCTACATGACTCTAAATTCAGAATGCTGAAGAAGGCAGAATAGATCTGATTAATACAAAGTATCATTGAAATCGCAGATAACGATCTCCGGTTTATGAAAGTAAACATTTTACTGAAAATACGAAAAATAAAAATCTTCTTCCTATGTCCCTTTAAAAAGGCCAGAAAAGTTACCTGATTACCATGTACTGAGGCATAAATTATAGAACCTTTAATCGCAACATTTTTTTCAGTTTCTATTGACCATCCCAATTTGGTAAAAAGAAGATCCAATGCAAGGACCAATGAGGTTCTTGCCAATAATTATTGATGATTGATTGGTTGCCACCTATATTTCTCTTCCGATTCCTTTCAACTACTTTCCTAGACTTTGTTTGTATTTCTTGTTTGTGGGATCGATAGACTCCATCAGAGCGGTTAATCTGGCCTGGACTGGCCTGGCCTGATCAAAAAATCTCTGGCCAGGCCAGGCCAGGCCAGTCCCGTCCGAGGCACATTTTTTTGCAAATTTTATATGACCATTATGTACTATATAATGATTATATTTTACTTTTATATACCGAATAACATTCAAAAATTCACAAAAAATTGGAAAAATATCGATTTTTGGGGGAGTGTCTAAGACAAGCTGGCTTCTGCTGGCCTGGCCTGTGAAACCTGGAAAATATGAGGCCAGGCCAGGCCAGGCCTGCGAAACCTGGAAAATATGAGGCCAGGCCAGGCCAGGCCTGTGAAACCTGGAAAATATGAGGCCAGGCCAGGCCAGGCCAGCAAAATCCAGGCCAGATTAACTGCTCTTATTTTCTGGTTTAATGTTTGCAAACGCAATTTCTGTTAAGTACGTATCGTTAGCGTCTCCAATCAGTCATGGGCTAAATATTAGCGCAAAAGTTTTACGGACCCCTTTCGTTACATACAGGATTAACATTTTTCGGTTCCTATGGACTCTTCAAAATTTTTCAATTGGCGCCCTACCCCTTTCTCGAACAGTGTTTAACCGGACTTTGTGAAAGAAAAAATACACATTCGTATATTTCAAAGAATCCCTGCCAAATGAGCCAAACAACTACAAAGCATGTTTAGTTTAAAAAATTTGTTCATGCTCTCTCTGATCAATAAAAGGATATTTTAAATCTGCAAACCTGGTGAGTGTAATAGCGAGAAGGCGAGCCGAAAAATCTGGCCAAACCAAAATCGGCAATCTTGATGCGACCGGCACTATTCATTAACAAATTGTTGGGCTTCAGATCCTATATAAAAATCAAAAGTATCAGTTATGAATTATTACCAACCCTATGCAAAATCCAGTGTTCGTGCAAAAATTCCAAACCAAGGAGTGTTTGTAGCGTCATATTTTTTATCTGCGATGGGTTCAGAATGATTGCGTGATCTTTTACGACATGCTGAAACATTACCACAGATAGAAACTTCTTAACTGAGTAATACCTCTAAATCTGTCTCCATGAAGTCAAATACAATTTGTATCGTAGTTTTACTACCAATCACATCTCGCAACTAAAGCAGAATTCTTTCATATTCAAATAATCCGTTTGATTGGCTTACCCCAATTATATTATCATGATGAATTTCTTGCAATAGCTTTATCTCTCTCAGAGCAGTGCGGTTAATTCCGTCCCTGGCTTCTGCTCTCGAACCTAATTTGATCTAGAAGCATGCTGATATTTAGAACCATCAACTCCAATACCTTTTTGATGGCTACGACCTCATCAGTTTCAAGATCCTTCGCCTTGTAGACATTAGCGAACTAAAATAAAAATCCATATCACAGAAAACCAAAATAAGTCATTTAATAAAACAGCACCTGTCCTTCACCAAGATGTTTAATCTTCTCATAACGTTTTGAGATATCACGCGACATCTAAAAGTTGCAATAAAATCCCGAAAATGAAAATATAGATGTATTTTTTGCTAAAACAGATCGGCAGAGCCACTAGCAAAACATAATATCAAGTTTAATAACAAAACAAAATAGAAGAAAAACAATCAACAAATAAAACGTAACAATTATGAGCAACAAACGAATTATCTTGACTTGAAGGACTTCAGAGGATTCTTCTCATTCCGACTGAATTTTTTCCGGTTGGCAGAGAGGGTGGCCTTCTTTCTGTGCTTCAATCCGGTATGTTTCTTCTTTTTTATTGGAATGGAAAAGTCCATACCACGCAGGGCTTTTGGCACTAAATTTCAATGCATAATTCGTAAAAGTACATTGTGAATCAACTCACCAATATAGTCCGGAACATCTGCTATAGCAGCACTGTGAAGTCTCAACTGCACTGGATGTTCCGAAGTACTCATCAGGTCTTTTTCTCTCGGGTTCTGTGCGAAAAATCCTTCAAGTTTGGAAGATCTCATCAGCTAAAGTAATAGCAGATAAATACATATCACTGAAATAGTATACTCACCTCTAATTTAATCTCGCGAATTCTGGCTCGCTTGATGGCTCCTTTCCTACATTTAATAAGTGCTTCCTAAAAAAACCTTCAATGTGAGATGTTAACTAGCCACCAACTCTAGTTCTTAGCAAGAAGGAATCGAGCTCCTTGATTCGGATTTCGTAAGGTAGTAGTACATTGCGCCCAACTAAAAAAGAGAACTATGAAGCTTTCTACTAAGATGAAAATATGTCAGACAACAAAAACCATAATAAACTAAACATACGCTGTGAATTGATGTCATCTTGAATTTTCTCCATAATATCACGTTCAGATGGAACGCAGAAGGAAAGTGCAGTTCCTTTATTCCAACCACGAGCAGTTCTGAAAATAGCCACATATCATCCCATAGATAATTTTTAAATAACCTGCCAACACGGTGAATATAAACATCGGAGCTAATAGGAAAGTCGAAATTGACAACATTCGCAACATGGTGAAAATCAATACCTCGCGAAACACCAGATTCCTTATCACGCCGACCTTTCTTCTTAAAACATAGCATACACACCAAATGGGAAAATCATGTTTACCTTAGCTTTCTCGGCAGTGGCTTTTTCTCCTGGGTCGGCTTCAAATGATTCAGAAGTATCGGCAGCATCAGATGCGATGATAATGTTGAAGACAGCTTCGTTAAACTGATTGATAACATGACATCTGCTATTCGCGGGCATCTCAGCATTCAAAATACACGACTTAATGCCGAATGTTCGCAGAATGAGAGAAAGCCTAAAATTAATCATTTAATGCATAAATGTAATAAAACCCACTTGTAGCAACGGTCAGTTGAATTGACAAAAATAACACTTTTGCCGACGATAAGCTTCAGCTTAATCATTGCCACCATAATAGCAAACCTCTGCTCGTCATCCTGACACGAGATTTGGTATTGGGCAAGTTGATCAGCCCCGGGTAGATCACCTTCCTAGAAAGCCAGATAATCAATTTAACAGGGAGGACCTGATTACCTTCAACTTGATTGTAACAACAGGCCCAGTCATGAAAATCTTCTTCAAAAATGTCATGTCGTCGGTTAACGTAGCGGACGTCATGATGCACTGATACTCCGTTGGCAATTTCTCTTTAAGTGCACTGCAACTTGATTCATGAATATGAATAAGGAGGTACAATACCTCATCTCATCTTCGTATCCAAAAGATAACAACAAATCTGCTTCATCTAATACAATGTGCCGGATGTTGTTACAGAAAGTGGATCTTATATTCAGCATCTGTAGTATTTTGCCAGGAGTTGAAACTACCAAGGAAGGTATGTCCTAAAATCATAGGTAAGTAATAACAGGCTTAGGCGCAGTTCAAACCTGTTCCCAAACACTGCTTTCCTCAGCTGATAGCTCAGATAAATTTAAGGCGGAGAGGAAGGGAAGCGGGGCGAGGAACTTGGAGAGCAGCTTGAAAATCTGAACAAAACTTATTGGTTTACAAACATGAACCCGTAGAATACCTGAGTAGCCAGCTCTTTCGTAGGCGCAATAAACAGAGCAAACGGGCCAACTGCACTTTCGTTTGCCTGAAATGTAAGGTCAGTTAACAATTGCAATTAAACACTTACGGCAATATGCTGGATTACTTTATTAATTATGGGTAACAAAAATGCGGCAGTTTTGCCACTTCCAGTCCTAGCACGAGCCATTATATTCTTATTCTCAAGAGCCAGGTGCACAACAGATTCTTGCACTTGAGTAGGGTACTCCCAGCCAATCTCACCAATAATCTATGATAGTTTGATTAAAAACAATACAATGAAACGTTCAAAAACCTTAAGTATTCGTTCATCCAGATCGAAGTCTGAAAACTTCTTCTGCTCGGGGGTAAACTCCATCGAAGTCAAGCTAGGTGTGGCGATTTCTTCCATGAGCTTCATTTTCTTTCTGAAACGATATACTTTTGAAACAACAAAAAAAGATGTATTAACGAACTTATTTGATATCTTCTTGTTGCTCCTCCGCTTTCTCTTCTTGGATGAAACTATCTCCCCTGCAACTTCTGTTTCGTGTACGACAGTGGGAGCAGGCTAAACCAGAATTAATAAAGAAGTGATAGATATATACACGACCTTTTTCATTACCGGTTCTTCTTTTTTTGCGTCTACGTCCGAATGAAATCTTACGGACTTTGTTTTTGTCTTCATCACCGTTGCGGTGACACCTCTTTCATTTTTCAGTTTCGTCTTGGTCACCTTCATTCCTCTGTAACAATGTTTAAATGATATGTAGACATGATAAACGGAAACAAATTGAATATCAAAAACGGATCACGAGTAGGGGGTAGGAGTTTAAAAAAGTGTCATGGGTTCCAAAGCCTAATAAAAATAGAGCTATTTTTCGCCAAAATTAACATTAAAACACATAAACAAATTAGATAGATAAATAGAAAATGTTAAAAAGTTATATAAAAAAATTTGAAATTGGAATTTGCGAAAAATGAAGTATACTTTAACTATACTTGGTATATTTTAGGATAACCAAGTAACCCAGTAACCTGGGTTACCCGTTTTTAGGTAACCCAGGTTATCATGGTTACCTTGGTTACGAGTGAGATAAACCAAAAAATTGCCAATATTTTCGAAAGGAAAAAATTAAAGGACTTAAAAAGTCGCAAACTCTAGCAGGAAACACAAAAAGTCGCGGGAATGAAAAAAAATGAAGCATTCTGTGGCGTCGCCACAGTGGCGACATGTGAAAATATCAAATTAAAAATAATAAACAGACGTTATATACTATATGAAAATGTTAAACTACTTTTTGTAGATGCTAATTTTCTGCCCCGATTGTGGTGGAACACTACAAACTGAAGAAGGCCCTCAATGCATGCGGTTCGCCTGTCCATGTTGTCCTTTTGTGTGTCCCGTAGCTAAAAAAGTTGGTCATATTCTATATCAGAATATTTTTATTTTTCAGATCTCAAGTAGGATTTATCCAAAGCTAAAAGACCTCGACGAAGTGCTTGGCGGACCTAGTGCTTGGGACAGTGCTCAGCAAACTGAAGGTAAGCGCTTTATTTAATTGTTGGTTATCTAACTGTACTTTTAGAACGCTGTCCTCAGTGTTCCTACGAGAAAGCATATTTTATGCAGTTGCAAACAAGATCTGCAGACGAGCCATCTACGACATTTTATCGGTGTGCCAATAAGGATTGTGGTCATCGGTGGAAGGAATAAAGTAAGCTTTCATGGGTATCATAATTACCTTAGTCAAATTTACAGATGTTCCTCGTCATTGCTTCCATACTTTTCACCGTTGTTCTAGTTGCTATGTTTGTTATCCTGTGGTTTTTGTTATTGTTTGGTGTTTTTATCCTACTTTTCATTTATATAAACAAGTATTACCCTGGAAATCACTTGTTAGCCTATTTCTCGGCGTTTGTTTTATCTAGGTTAGACAATTTTATTACTAAATACGAGTTAAAGTTCAAATTTCAGTTGTATTTTGTCTAAGCTCCTTTTTCTGGCACATGAGTTCAGTGAGCAACAAAGGATTTCTTCTTGTTACATATTCAATATTTACTGCTCCAACTATAGCTACGAGTGGATATGGCGACTTCACGCCTTCTCAGTTATTGGTCATTTGCTCGCGGATCTAATTATCGGTGTTTCATGGATCGTAAGAACAATTGTTATTTAGTAAAATAGCAAAATTTTAGTTTGGCAAGTCTGTGGGAGTTTTCATCACATCCCTTTTCTCTGAGCTACCATGGCTAATAAGTATCCCATCATTTTTCCTTTGCGCGTTCATCGCCGTATTTACCTTATTTGCCCTGTTTGGCTATGAACTTCACATCGGCGGTATATTTCGGTTGTCGCAGAGGTTTGATGATGCATATAATATTTTTAGAAAAGTGTGATTTCAGAGATCGCTCACGGACTATTGCGGTCAAGAAAGATATCGTGCCCCCATGTGTCAGTAGTTCCGTTGACATTGTAAAAGAATTATATCAAAAATCTATTTTCAAATAAATTTATTCTTCACTATTGTAACTTATTTCTAATTAGTGCTGTTTCATTTCGAATGGAGGGATCAATCCAGAGCTTTCAGCCCTGGCCTTCTTCTCTGCTTCGATTTCGTCCAGGTAAGGCTTCAAGTACCAAGTTTCCTAGAAATATAAATATATTACAACATCAATACAATAAATAAACTAGAAAAGTATATCAGTTACAACTAACTGGGATTGGTGGGAACAGCCAATGCTCCCCAGTTCTACAGAACGACAAAAGAAAATTTCGGCTATTGGAGATGTAATACTTTGCAATAAATGGGTTATCCTTTTATAAATGATATTCATTAGTGGCTGGCTAAGTCCTCTGCAACATTTTTTTTTCATAATAGCAAATGACATTTTTCTTAACAAAAAACCCGTACTTTTATGGAATTATGGAATGGACATATCTTATCAATATTCATCTCCAGTAAATAATAGAACCTGAAATGGTCTCTTTAAAACCAAGCCGTAGTGCAATATGACATTAGCCGATGTGCAACATTAACTTTATAAAAAATGTAGCACACATAACATTGTTGGTAAGATCACAAAGCTCAAAGGACAGCAACACAGGAAAATGTGTAGATACCTGATTCCACTGAGTCCATTCCGGTTTCGGGAGCCTTTCTCCGTGCATTGCCATCGTATGAGCGCGGGAAAGACGAATTTTTCGCTCATCGAAAAGATGAGGCTCCTAAACATTCAGTAATGTGGATCACGAGCATTGATTTATTTATACCTTTAGGTTAAGTCTTCTGAGTGCTTCCGTAACTTCCGGTGCAGGCTCAAAGTAGGTGTCATGGAACTGCAAACCGTATTCACGGCCACCCCATAGATAGTTCCAAGAAAATTTTCTCAATGTATTAGCGACGGGGTCTGCAAAGAAAAGCATTTTTATAAATGGAATGTACTACTTACTATCGTAGGCAAACTTGACGTTGGCCGCGGCTTTCACCGTCGATTTAAGAGCCATTCTGGAAAAAAAAGTATTCTTTCAATAAACAATAAGAGTTAAATAAGAGTGAAATAAAATTAGATCCATAAATTCGTCAGGAAAAAAAGACAAATCTGCCCGTATACAATATATAGTAGTAGATATATTTTGTAGGACGGCAACAATTGTACGTAAACACAGGGTAAACTTATTTTTCTCAATTGAGACGATCATGACTTTTGGATGACAAGGTTGAATATATAATAACTGGATCCATGGAGAAAATGTTAACTGCAGTCTCCATGGAGAACATTTTAAATGGAAACTGGAGAGTTAGGGCGCGAGACCCAGCAGGAAAATGGCAGCGGAGCGCAGAAATAAGATGGTCACATGTTAATTAATAAAGATCAAACTGGAGCTACCAATAGTTGAACATATTGTGTAATATTAGTTTGCAACTTGATAATCTTGATCTCAAGACCATCCTCGTCCTAAATTATAAAATTTAGTTAGAAACTTCTGGAATACCACCGACCTTCCAGCTCAATTTCTGCTCCTCCGATGCATACACGGCCACCACGGCGACTAACAAAAGACAGATTGTAGGTCTCATCACCTAAAGAATTACTGTAACTATAGATTATTCTGTGGGAGAAGGATTATAGAAAGTTAAAGAAGTCTTTACCTCAGAGTAGTAAAGACTATCTTGATAATATATATATATATATACATATGGGGTTACTGTAACTATATATTAATCTTCAAGTGGTTTAGAGAAATGACTATCTGGTGTTTGATAGGAGCCTGGCCTACCCTGAAATTTGTCAATTGCTTATAGTTAGACCAGGCTATTTTGGCAACCCTAGGGCAGCTCACACTCGATAGATATTTTGAAATATTATTGAAACGGTCACGCAAGTTAACTTCTCTGCTCAGTCATTTACTTGATCTTCTTATATGAATAACTACTCCATACTTCAAGTTCACAACATGTTGAACACATCGGTTAGGCGAACTGCCAAAACCAGCGATTGTGTTTTATGTTGCCGCAACTGTGCAAAAAATACAGTAACCATGCAGAAGTTTGAATAAAATGCACTAAAAATTAAAGGATTGAGCTTTCGTTGCGAGACCGGCTGGTATTTTCTTAACCGACAGAGAATGACTGTTTCAATATGTTGTGAGTTTCTAGTTTGAGAATGCTCTGTCACGGTGCTCAGCCCCAAAACGGTGGAATTGGTTCTTGAGCTGCTCCATCAGCCCCTCATACAGGAGGAATCGGTGGTGGGGCCACCCCATCTCATCAAGGAGGAATAGGACACGGAGCACAGCCAAATGGTAGGTTAATAAGGTAGATAACTGTGTTGGAATCGAGCCAAAATAATAAATCTGCGTTTTTAACACTTTTTAGTTGGAATAAAGGTGTACGTGAGCGTGGGTGAGAGTACATATTACCCTTCCTCCCCAAAAAATTTAAAAAATAAAAACCCCGAAAAATTGAAGTTGAACAGTAATCTATGCTCTAGTCTATTTATGGCCGTGTATGGCCGGCCATTGACACCCACCACCTTGGTTAGGGGCTGTAAGCTGACTGTACCAGGATTGTTTCTGGTCACTAACTTGGCCAGGTATTCGGGGGACCGAAAAAATGAAAAATTACAAAAATCCTGAAGTCAAGGTTACACAGAGTGGGGCTAAAGTTAATCAAGAGTGGCATGGGTACCTAAGCCTAATAAAAATAGGACTATTTTATCGAATAAATTACTTTTGCCACAGAACTTTTTTTGAAATTTGGTTTTTTTTCGGTTCCCCAGATACCTGATCCACTAACTTGCCTCAATCAAGTAAATGAGGCCCGGTGAGTAAAAATGTTAGGTAAGTCTCATTCTAAATGGTGCCCAATTGTAATACGGTCATCATCTACTAACCAATGTGTCAGCAGAGATTTGAGTTAACGGGTTCGAAGTAATCCTGGGCTCAACTGAGAAATCACTGTCTAAACACAAAAGTTCACTCTAAACGTAGTATATAAAGACAACATATTCATTTCAGCTCCATGTGTGGGTCACGGAGCTCAGCCATCATGCCCATCCGGGGTAGGACATGGAGCACAGCCAGGTTAGTACTAGAATAGCCAATAATAATACAATTTGTTTGAAACATCAACCGCTGTACTTGTCAACCATCAGAAAAGCTATTATCTTAACATTATTTAATAAATCCCTAGCAAGAAAATCTAGCAAAATCACCTATCTTTACTACAATACGAATATTGTTTAGCTCACGGACACCCACATCACCATCATCATCATTAATTGATAAACCCTGTATAAAATTAATAAAATAAATGTTTCGCAATGTTGCTGTTCAGAAGATTTCTGTCGTTTTAAACTAAAACGCACTTACTTAGGTTAATGGACCTAAGTAGAGACATTATAAATGTATTAACAGAAATGACAAAAAGAGTAATACCAGTTCTACAAGACTCGTTTTTCTTAAAAGAAACAACTAAAACGGTAGTATTAATCATAGATTTCATCATCTATACAAGGACTTATCAACCTCACTGTTCATTGTAATACTCCATAGTTACTATTCGTTTGCTTTACAAATAAATTTAAGTTCTTATAGTCAGTAGCCTGGGTAGTTCTTCACTCTATGCACCGCAAGGACGGTTTCTCATAAAAATGGGTCGCTGGATCAGAAAAAGGTAAAATAAAGATGATATCCGGATATGCGGCAAACGTTTGCTTGAGAACAACCCTTGGATGTTACTGTGTGAAAAACACGACAGGAGGCTCTCCAACCAAGTTGAAATAATTATATTGGAAATTAATATTATAATGTTGCCATGACTAGGCAAAGCCACTTCGTTGAAAAGACACTAAAGCCAGCATAATTTGCTTGTCAGCTTTAATTCAATGGTATTTCCTGGACATTATCGAAATATAAGTAGGGAGGTCCATGTATTCAACAGTTTTCGACCTAGCGTCTTCCTTTCAAGCCCAAAATCTGGATAATGTAATCATGTATCACGCCCAGGGCTCGACATTTGTCGGGCCGGCCCGGGCCGGCCCGGGCCGACATTTCCAAAACCCCGGGCCGGCCCGGCCCGGGTTTGCTTTTTGATATTATTTTTGACAGAAAATGACATTTTTTGACAACTTATTACAGCAAATAACAA